>JAVQJD010025616.1:0-38538 GCA_036023655.1 Nannoperca australis | reverse complement strand
CACACACACACACACACACACACACACACACGGGGGGGGAAAAAACATCTGAATTATTGGGTAATGGTGATCAATTCACAAATTGTATGCAGGATGTTAAACAGGGTTCCCACCCTTGGCTTGGTACAAAACTCTATCGTAAGCCTCTGTGCTTTGTTATGCTGCTTTTTAAACATGAAAACAGTGAGGGAGGGATGATGAACCTGGTTGCTATTACCAAAAAGAGACTCATTATTTATGAGAACTCTTTTGTTAGCTGGGTTACTAGTCTCAGGGAGATCTACTCAGCTTGTGAAAACAGTATAATATAATGTCTTCTGTGGCTCAGGAGGACCTGGGTTATCTCGGCTAAGACATTCATTTTTAACAGAAAGCCTAAGTTATAATTAAGGGTGCTCGGTTTGGAAGACGTTTACCTTTCAGAAAGGATCTAACGGACGACACTACTGGTGTTTCTGGAGCTTGTCCAAAACTAGGGACAAAAAGTCTGGATATCTCAGCCTCTGCGTTGACTCTGAACCTTCTTTGTTAAGTCCCCAAACTTTATGGAAGTGCAACACTCAATTAAAGCAGCCCTTTAATGAATTAGGGCTGATATTGGAAAAATCTTTGCCAAATGTTTTTTTTTACCTGGTCGGCTGGCTGATATCTGTTATGACATTAAAGAGAAAAAAGTAAAGCAGAAGATGCTAAGCAAAACGCACCGGTCTCACAATAAAGTTGATCTTTATAGTGACGCCCAAGTTTGAACCTCTCTCCAGGCACCTTAGAAGTATGTTAAGTTGTGCCACAAATCCTCACTTGCTATTTTTTGTAAACATGACAAGGAGACACAAAGACCAGATAAATGACCCATTTATCACAATAAGGGTTTATTTAGGATGTGTCAGAAATCACTCACAGCTCTATATTCACTGTCCACCATTTTATTTAAGACTCTAAGACGTCCTGAAAAATTCAACAATGGAACGAAAAAAGTAGTCTATGTACACTATTTTCTGCTAGCGATCTCAAAAAGCAATGCTCCGCCTTTAAAAGATGAGAAAATGGCTGTTGTGCGACTCGACAGTGATGACGCAAAAATGATGATTAGTAAGTGTCAAGAATCTCAATGTACTTACTCAGTAAACCATTTAGTGTCTTTTCTTTAGGGACTAGTGAACGAGTGAATCAGGAAGTGGTTTCGGACACAGCTTCAGTGTTCGTACCATGTAAACATTGCACAGTATGACTATAGCTTTGTATTTGTATGGCTTGTGATACAGGAGGAGAAGGAGTCACTATCACAGCAGCAATGAAGCACTGCTGGGAGACAAAAAAGTAAAATGAACTAAGGCTGGTTATATGATAGATATATTATCATTTATTCTCCCATATAGTGCTGCATTAAAGATTAGTTTAGTAAATGTTTTTTTGGTTAATTATGAAGATTACGAGATGAAATGTTGACTGGGGTTAACTGGCACGAGTGGAAAGCAAAATGTTATTTTTATAAGACAATATAGGATGATTTAGTTTAATAGAATGTTCTTTTTTGTAATCACCCATTAGTTATAAGTAAGGACTAAGAAGTGAACAGACAGTGGATTAAACACTGTAAATTGGAAAGGATTCCCTTTAATTCCCGCACATATACCGTGTATAAAAAAAAAAAGAAGGTATAAGCTGTTTGAAAATGTCTGCTGTATTTTCTGCTAAACTGTGAGAGTGTGAGGTTTTTAGAAAAACCTTCACTGACATTCCCTGTCTCCTAATTTCTTTATATTTTACAAATTCAGTGACCAGTGGGAACCCTGGTTAGAAAGAGAATGTCAGGTAAGTGTTAGAAAAGTAAAAGTCCAAAGCATATGGGTAAACAAAAAAAAGTAAACAGTTAGAAAAAAACAGTACTGAAACCTGGAATGCTGGAGGGCCATATGAAAAAAACTAAAACAAAAAAACCCAAAGTCAAAAAACTAAAGTTTGAAGACATGCAGGACAAAGGGAGGTGAAGTGGAAAAATACTTGAAAGAAGCAGACGTACCATTAGTCGGATACTTTGCAAACGACACAGAAAATCGTTTTACTGCCGGCATAGACAACAACTCTGAGGAAATAAAAAAAAAAAAAAAAAAATTCACTAGTGTTACTTTGAGCCACAGTAACTGTTTAACATGTAACATGTTTTTTTCATTTCGCTGTTCTTTTCTAATGTGGACGCAATGGTGGAAAGATCAGCCAACACCTAGTTTATGAAGAAACACTAACTGAAGTTACTGGTAAAACAAGCGATATCTGATGTTTGAAGTTTGAAGATGTTTGAAGATGGCTGTGGGACAACACATGGATGGAGCATCTTCTGATGGCAAAGTGAGATGAAATGTTTGAACTTAGGATGTGAAGAGTACACACCAAGAAATAGAAAACTTCGAAAAACAAGCCCAATATTCAGGTAGAATTTGTGCTTTCCTGTCCTCTTCCTGCTAACCATGACAAGATGAACAACAATCCCAGTAAATAGTTACATGCCACTTAGCCCGTTCTCTGTCATGTACGGAGACACAGAGACAACAATGAAATATCAACTGGTGAACCTGACCACAAATAAGATGCTTCAGCGTGAAAAAGATGTTAAAAATGGCACCAACACTACACTCACAAAGGAGCATGCTCTGCAATTTGTGCGTACTCAACTGCACCGAGACTAGAATGCTCCCTCTGATTCTTGAAAATGAGGTGGAACAAGATGGATGACAAAGACCGACAGCAAGGCTACATTTGAGACAACCAGGAGGAAGGCAGCTGAGAAGAGACTGCTTATTATACCACAGTGACACCTACTGGACGACATGACAACAGACATAAATGTTAGCTACACAATCAGGGCCGAGCATGGTGGCCATGTTTTAATGCATCACTAAGCCGTGGATTTAGTATTGACCGTTTAGAATTTATTTTCACATATAATATTACATTTATGTGAATTATGTAAATGTATGTTATTCAAAAGGTTGTTTGAATAATATTTGCGCAGCCCTAGTCTTCTAAGTATCAGCAGAGGGCCAGTGTATTCAGACAAATTTGTAAAAAAAGTAAAGAGGGGATGATGAGAATGTAAAACTGTCACTTCTGCTATTGAGACTCGATATCTTACAGTTAAAGAAACACCATTATCGTGTTTCTCTTGGAAGTATCATGAATGTCTCGTATGTCAGTAGCCAGGAGGTTCAGGTTTTATTGTATCTATAAACAAGTTTATCTTCAGTGTGTAGATTTCACTGTAAAGCTCTTATTTTGGAAGTCGCTTTGGATAAAAGCGTCTGCTAAATGCCTAAATGTAAATGTAAATGTAATCATGGGAACATTTGACACTGATCAGACTGTAACAGAAAGTCAGTGCAGCCATGGACCATGCAAAAAAAACAAAACAAACAAACATGGGAAGCTCATGGTTTGAGAATGAGGGGCAGTTAACGGACACGAACTGATGAACAGTTGCTTCATACATGCAGTAGTTCTAAAAACAGAATATTGTATGCTGTTGAATGAAAAAAAAGCTTTCACTAACAGTGAGCGAGATCCCCACTGCACATTTAATACTGCAGTTGGCAAAAAGAGCATATTCGCAGACAAATGTTTATGTAACTCAGCACGAATTAATCTGACTCCATAAACTAAGTGTAGCATATTCTAAAATATCATAGTGAAATGATATTGCTAGTCTGATGGTATTGCTAGTTTGAATGTATTGTATTTGATTATGTACGAAGATCATTGGTTCCTTGATCTAATGCTCTTCTGATTCTGCCATTGGCAGCAATGTACCTGCTTATAGCACTTGCGATTCATTACCAGCCCTTACAAGTCTGATGAGACGTCCTGTTGTTTTCAAATATGGTCGCTTTGGATAAAAGCGTCTGCTAAATGCCTAAATGTAATGTAATGTAATATAATGTAATGTAACACTGCGAGACACTGTCTCTCTCCCTCTGGGAAAGAGACTTTGACCGTTGGTTTAGGCACCAAAACTACTTGGTTAAATGTTGGTTAAAAAGGAAAAGATCATGGTTTGGGTTGAAATAAAAAGTCGGTGTTGACTTTTGGTTTCACACGGTACACAAGCATTGGTCACCTGGGTGAAAGTTTGACCCATCCTTTCACCCCGATCTCTTTGCTTCATGTACTGTTTTGCTGTTCATACTAAATCACCTGACTTCCTCAAGGCAAACTTCTTGTTTTCAACAACTACACATACTTTACTGATTCTCAGTGGATGTTTTCCTGACTAATATCTCTACAGAATACAGTTTGGGGCTGTTAAGGGATACATTTTACTTGGGAAATTAAGGTGAGGAGAATAAGGAAAAATGGTAGCCAAGTTAAAGTGGAAAATGGTGGAACTGCAGTGTGCAACTCAACTCCAAATGCTTAATGAGGCTTAGCAAGGCAGCTAAACATCCTGAGGATCACTCACACTGAGACAAGCTGAGAGGTGTGAGCGAGGCTGAAGATGACATGATAAACATCAGGCCAGAACAGGATCACTACACATCTGTACACTGTATCACTGTATCCTGACCATTGAAGCTTTGTTTTACACTTACTAATTAAATACTATTTCCATCTTGCCCCTGAACCTAAAGACAGCATGTCATTGCATGTGTGCATGTGTTGACTGTGTGTTTAAGATTAGAAGAGACAGCAGTCGTGCTTCAGTGGACAATCATCAGTGATTGGCACCACTGCAACAACTATTAACCTTAGGCGTGCGTTTGTGCCTATCTGTTTGTGTACATGTGAAAGTATGTTTGAAGATATAGCAAGAAAGAAGTAGGCCAACGCTGCTGTTTCAACAATAGTGAAAAAACTAAAGAGAAGAACAGGCAACAAGAAGAAAACACAATAAAATTCTGTCCGCTGCACGGTGAGGCAGACTGAGAATATGTGCATAACAAACCAATTATACCTCATCACAGCTGCACAGGAGTAAAAAGGCATCAGTGCATGAAATAGTCTATTATGATAAGAATTAAAATAGTCTACCAAGATCGGATGTAGAATATTGTGCTGTGATAAGAACTAAGTCAGAACGTGAATGTGGTACGCGATCACATCCCCTGATATGTCCCCCAGTTTTCACATCAGCAGAAATGCCTGCCAGCGAGGCCCATTTATAACAGTTAAAACACAGCTTTGATCACATTAATGGAAATGAAAGGCAGAACTTTTACTGTTTAGTTGGGTTTGTGCTATTTTCATTACACCAAAAAAGAGACAGAAACAGGAAAAGTGAACAAGTTTTAATTTCATTCAAACTAAGTAGGTTGTTTGCCCCGATGATAATTTAATTCAATTCAATTTTATTTATATAGCGCCATATCATAACAGAGTTATCTCAGGGCTCTATCGCATGGAGCCGGTCGAGACCAACTTCCACACACACACAGACCCAACGATCCCACAATGAGCAGCACTAAGAGACAATGGCAAGGAAAAACTCCCTTTTAACAGGTAGAAACCTCGAGCAGAGCCAGGCTCTAGGTGGGCGCTCATCTGCCTCGACCGTGTGGGTTGAAAAGGGGGGGGAGGGGCAGGAGAGAGAGAGCAGGAGGAAGGAGAACATACAGTAGTGCAGTATAACAGTAATAGCAACAACTGCAGTTGAGTGGGAACACGGGGGGCAGCAGGAGCAACCACAGATCCAGACTCCATAATAAATTATAAAAGAAACATAAATCACAAACTAAGTATTTTTCGAATATTTTAATTTTTTTAAGTGACGTAACCAGCTCAGCGGTCGCCATGAAATGTGGTACACATGTCCATGTCCCGAGAAGATAAATTGTAGTAACTGTAATAACTTTGGTGATCTTTTAACTTTTCATCTAGCTCCATCATCAGGTCAAATTATCTATGTATCCAATACTTTGGTTTATGACCAAATACCTGCAAAACTGATGACATTCCCATCAGCCTCAGCTGTATGTATCATTAGTAAATGTTAGCGTGCGAACATGCTAGATGGATGACCATGATAAACAATAACCTACATAACATTAAATATATACCATATAACATTGTCAATGTGAGCATGTTAGCATTTTTTAGATTGAGCCAAATTATCTGTTGTCATTGGAAATGTATCATGTATCACAGCTACCAGACCCTTTACCACCACCCACAGGAAGTTTGCACTACTCTGTGTAGAACATGCACAGACTGTAATTTTGTCATTGTGGTTATTTTAAAAGAATCCCTCTCATAAATAATCCAGGTACAATGTAGGGCAGAGTATATACAACTGAAATTGGATTAATAAATACCGAAATACATTATAAAGTAGCTAGACAGATTGAATCAAGCGAACTTATGCAATGCAGTTTGTTGTGGTATTCAAAGCTCTGTTAAATTCAAAATGGGAAATTAAGTTTTAGGACCAGGCTTGTGGTAAAACAAGTAATAAATGCATAAAATAAACAATTAAACTTTGTTACATACAAGAAGATAAAATCATATGTAAACGTGCTAATCCACCCATCTACAGTACAGAAAGACTCAAGCAGTGCAATTAAAGGTGAAACACAAACCATCTCCTACATTTTCCTTCACTTTTATGGTTGACACTGAATTGTTTTATAATGTAATAGTCGCACACACAACCATGCTCTATAGAGAAAAAAACCCAAACATGCAGCAAACATAGAGTTGCTCGACAGAAGTAAATGGCTTTACTTGCATACTATTTTGCTTTATATTAAGGGTTTATTGTCATACATTATAATTGTTGTTGCTTTTGGCAAATACTATAAAACAATTTATAATAGAATCTTAAAATATCCTTTCATTAAGCATTGTAAAATAGAATCTGATGGTTAAATTTGGCATTTAAAAAAAGTCAAAATGGCACAACAGGTGCATTTATTTTCATACGTGTTGATATTGTTCCCTGTATCAGCCTGAACTTCATATTCAGGAAAGTTGAACAAAACACAGATGGGAGCAGAGAGTCTGGCCTGTGAACTAAAGGAACTATAAAACCGTCCGGCTCACCATAACCTTACAGCAACATGCTTTTATACAAAGACATCAGGTCTGATTAAGCAATAGGCCATAAAGTGCATGCTGAGAACGGGGGAGACATACAATGGAGAGGAAAAGGGTGTTGCCTGATGAGAATTACATGGGAATTTAGAGTGACAAAACAGTAGGCAATCAAACGTTGAGGTAAATGCAGACAGGAAGGGTGTAATGTATGAGGACAAAGTATGTTTTGTAGCCTCGGCCCTTGAGGACAGATGTGTTTCTTTTATTTCACTATGCTGAATCGTGCAGGGCAGCAGTCTTCACTGGCTGCTAGGTTGGTCTTTGCTTTGACCTCTGACCCCAAAACTAATAAATATATTCTATAGAATCAATCAGTCAATTCTGGGAATCAACAAGTATTGTGAAAACTGTTAATCAAACTGTGTTCTTTTCAAGAAGGGTCTTGACGTCTCACACAGTGGCAGGAAAATGACTCTGCATGAACTACACTTGTACATAAAGCACCTGTCGTTTTGACCCCTGCGTGTCACCTCAGGGTAAGTGATGCTGGCCATCTGGGGTCTGTTGCAGGGTGTGGCTGGGTGGGGCGTCTCCCTGAGGGGAGCGTGACAGTGTGATGTGCTGCCATTGTGTTAAAAAGCCTTTAATAATGTTGCTCATGTAACATTTATGTCAGTTAACTGTAGTGAAGCAACTTAGGAAAAACCTGAAGGCAACAGAAGATAAAAATCAATCGTTCATTAATAATTACAGATGTAAAGAGCCTGTGGGTGGATGTTTCCTATGGCAGTGGTTGACTGATGTCTGAGAGCAGGTGTTGCTAGGTGAAGTGTTACTTATGTTTATGTTATTTTAACACCAGCTCAGTGGAACCTCCTCCTCTTTCCACCAAATCAGCTCTGGTTGCTATCTAGTGTACCAGCCCGCGATTCCACCAGTTTTCAGCAGTACCATTTTAATCAAGGACATCAATGGGAGGGTGTTGCACAATGTTTTTTATTAAAAAACTATTAATGATAAGAAGACGTAGAAGACTGTTACCATAGCATCCTCTCTTTCCAACCTGCAGGATACGACACGCCTACTAATGTTGTCAGTTTCGCACTTCAGGTCGAGGTAATCCTGTTATGTTTTGGTTCCTACTAAGAACCAATTTTTTTGTGTTCTGATCCAATTTATTTTTCGTCAAAATGCTCCAAAAGGTTCAAAATTTGGTGCTCGAACTGGAACAGAACCTGTTCCATGTTGGTGGAAAAATGAGTATCAGTGTTGTGGTTGGAGGGGGTTTAGCTAGCATGGGCTGTGTCTATTTCAAGGGTCCAGTTGTAGTGAAAGCACACATCTAGATGACAGATGCCATAAAGTATCAGGTAATAAAATCGACATATCTACCTGTCTGTTGCTATGTCATTCACCTGAGACATTTTTAATAGTTCTGAGAGTGTGACAGAAGCTATTTTAGGGGGGGAAACAAGATGGTGGACTTGATTGGTGATGGGATGGCATTCTCTCTGCACATCGCGAAGCACAACCACAATCCAAATATATCCCAAACAAGCCCCTAATGTGTAATTACATTTCCCATCAAATACGTGACTGAAGGAACCAGAGGCAAGAAGCATCAAATCAAGGTGAAGGTTTTGATAAAGTTGCTGCGGTGTAGGTGAAGCTAAAACTGGCAACAACTCTGCATGTTTCCAGATAACAGAGTAAAGCGATACAGCAGAGAAATAGAGAGGCTTCTATCCTGAACATCAACCTCGAGAAGAAGGAAGAGAAATGAACAGGCTTCTATTGTCGACTTGACTTTCCATCTCTTGTTCTCACAGCTGCGCTGTGTTTTCACCTGCTGGAGGGTCAAAGGGAGCAGGAAGTTTCCTCTCAGGGTAGAGGAGGGGTCACAGGGTTGAAGCCAACGCCCAGATTGTATTATTGCTGAGAACTTGTTGCTGCATTTATCTGCTTTGAGCTGAGCAATGCAAACAGCTGAATTATTAATCCACATGTTCAGTGCTCTTTGTCACAAAGTGCTTGCTGGACTGAACTGAGCAATCAACTATTAATTGGTTGGGACTGTAATGTTTTCTATGTAGTGTGTGTGAGGGAAGACCATTGCTCTTGATTATCAAAATGATTTCATATTTTATTTATTATGAATTCAAAATGAATGCATAAAGATGAAATATCCAATAATCTATAATAATAAAAACTATGAAAGGATAAAAGCTGCGTGAGAGTCACACAGAGTTTTGGAACTGAATGCTGACAAACACTTAAACATAGTTAGCATCTATACTTTTTATTTGTTTGTTTTAGATTAGACTTGGCAATGTGACCAGCATGCCTTACCTGGAATTAGTGTGATCAAATGCTGTCTGTTAGTGTCATGCCAATAGATTTCAACACACTGGAAGAACAGCGTCGCATTAATATGTGAGTTGTTATTTGTCCCATATCTGACCTCAGGAATGTGTTGTTGAGTCATCCATACCCTGCGGAAGAAGAGGTGTTTTCAGCCAGTAATACAGTATATCTTTAAGTCAAACTGGATTTCATTTATTTCTGCTAAGTAATCAGAATACTGTATATATACGGTTGTTTGTGTTTACTTGTGTACTTATTTGGTAAAAAACTCATTTAAATGTGTATTTCATTGATCCTTTTGTGACGCAGAGTTAGCCCCCAGCTGGCGTAACGTATGACAGTGAGCCAGGACCCTGAAACTGAAGCAGCTAAATGGAATCCTGTAATGTCATTATTCATGTCAAATTGTCTATGGGCTTATACAAACCGAACAGCGCAATAGGTCTTCCCAAATGCAGAATGTTGTAAAAGGATCAGTGGTGGAATGTAACAATAAGTACATTTACTTAAAGGTTGAAAAAGGAAAAATGATGTGCAATAGCTTCAGTATCATTGTAGTTGATTTCAATTTTCAATTCCACTAAAACTCTTAAGTGTTCGTGTGTTATATTATAATTATAGTGTGTCTGTGCCTGTGCATGTTTGAAGAGTCCTCGCAGAACATGCAAATTAGACAGCTGACATCTCAATAAAAGTGCACTGTTGTGTGTGTGTGTGTGTGTGTGTGTGTGTGTGTGTGTGTGTGTGTGTGGGTATGAGGAATTCCTCTGACACATAATACACCTGGTGACTAAGTCGACAAACATCCCCACTATGCTTTCATAAAACCGGAATGTTTTCTTTATGGTCCATTATCTGTCACTTTGTGTTCTCTGCAGTGTTTTGGTAAGAGATAATCTGTAGCGCTTTTTTTAAAGTTTATTTTCTTAGCACTTTTCTTTTACCCTGCAGTGGCTCTGGCAGCAGTCGCCTTTGAAGGCACAAGGAACTCCCATTTTTTCCTTTTCCATCACTACTGAAAGGAGACGGCTGGACCTTCATATTCAGCGCTGTCATCGCGGCAGTGTTTGCCTCAATGGAGAGTTTTTATGTCACATCGTCGGGTATCTTTTAAAGCTTTATTTACTCAGTGAGCGTTTTCCAGCACCACCCTGTTTCTCACACAGAGTTCCCTCGCAGTCTAACCTGGGCGTGAGCAGCACGTAAGCAACATGTAGCTGTCTTATGTAAAACCTCAACAACTGTCCATACTGGTTCCATTTAAGCTGTGCATTCAAAAGTCAACAGTATAATGTTGATGTACCGCATACATAGTCTATAGAATTTAAAACATGTCCTGTCATATTAAGTGAGCCCTAATTAATTTATTCATCAGGAACATAATCTTGCAAAACAAATACATCCCTTTCTATTAAACTTTGTTAAAACTAACGCTAAAACTATGTTTTGAAAGACCATCGTTACCTGTCAGCATGAATCATAGTGTCATAACCTTAAAGTTATAAAGTTATAAAAATATTTGGCAAGATTCTCAATGTTTTCTCAATAATGGGCACACATCCAATTAGAAGCCACTTACGTCAGTGTGTCAGTGTCGCTGCCAAAAACCAGATAATAGCACAAAGATGACACAATTATCGTATTTCAGGATAAACTGTTATACAATCAAACCAGACTACAGCACAAACTTAAAACTGAGTTCGCAACTAACATGAATCTATGCCAAATGTCTATGATGTGGTTCAGATCAGACCATGCATCCTAGCATCTAAGTTAAACTAATGCCATTCCCATAAGCTGTACGCTTTGTTAAGCACTATTATGTAAAGGTTGGCATGCTAATATGCTAAATTAAGATAGTGAACATGGTCAAGCATTAGTATGTCAGCATTGTCATTGTGAGTGTGTTAGCATGCTGACTTTAGCATTTAGCTCAAAGCACAGCTTTGCCTATATCCCCACAGAGCACTCTCACATTGACCATGTTTGAGAATAGTGGCTTCTGTAAATACAGCTATCACTCCAGATTCTCTTTGCATCAAAACAACGCCAATGTCTTTGCACCAATGTCACCATGACAAGTCCTTGTCTATTTATTGTGTTGAGACAAAGTGATTCTAATGTCTGATTGCTACCAGGACATGACAACAAGATATATTTGACCTTAAGTCTTAATCACAGGTGAACCCTGTGGGGGCATCAGTGTTTTAAATTACCAATAGATTAGTGGGAAGATTTAATTAATTGATACACATCTGACAGTCAGTTATTCACTGTGAGGTAAAGAGAGCAGTGCTAGAGGTGATGGGAGGGATGCTGAGATGGAGACATGGAGGGTTAAGACAGAGAGAGAGTGATCGACCTTGAGCTCACACACACACACACACACAGCTGCAACATTGGTCCTTATCAGGGAGATGAGGCATTGTGCATTAAATTGCGTGACATCAGTGGTCCCACTTCTCCCTCTCTCTCTTTCTTCAAATCAGGGGAAGTCACAGCCCACACAATAGCTTCCTGAACCAGATACACTTACCGGCAATTCTGTATCCTGGTTGTACGTGTATGTGGTGCTCCAGTGACCTCCACAGTGTCATTTGAATTCCTTTACGAACCCTTCTTATCCCTTCTTAAATACCAGTGCTCAGTACATTTAAGTCGAATGTTATCTCTTCCTGTCCGTCTGTAAACCAGGACAAGCAGAACATTTATTCTGTGCAGCTGAATGCTCTGTCTATGAGGCAGAAACACTTAGAGAAACTACTTAACCCTGATCCAGAGTTGCTTAACTCCAGCATAGGCATAGTTAAGTTGTATTCTCATTTTAGCTAGATGTTTAGCTTATTTATCATTATGTTGTCCATCTTTCTGTGTACTGAAAGCTGAAACACCAGCCTTTAAACCAGAAAGATATCACCGCCAGATCACTTCATTTCAATGAAGTCACAGTGATAAGTGGATCCTACTGAGCTCCCCTGAGGTCATCTGAGAAAAAAAAGAACCATGCGTATATCTGTAATCTCGGATTACAAATCTGTGCACACGGTTTATAAACCATGCTCTTGAACATCCTCACATTTTAATAGGAATTTTCATCATTTAATGAGAATACTTGTTTGGTTTTAACACTGCAGATGCTTGCTGTTTGTCAGATGTTGGGGCTACTATCTGCAGCTGAGACGTTCAGGTATGGTTACCAGAACTTACATGTTACTTGCAATATCTGAAAAGAAAGCACCCTTTCTTTGAAAAGTCAGTTGTTGTCATGCAGCAGTCTGGTCTACAGAAGCAGCCAGTGTATAAATCACAGTAACCTGCTTCTCACTAAAGAGCTGCTCCATTTCCAAAAGAGGAATGGTTTGGAAACACCTAACATATTCCAGGAGTCACACATTACATGGAGCTGTTTGATGACTGGCTGCTGTTTTTGGGTTGTAATAAAATGCTTTGGCTTGTTACACACTGGAACGTTTGCCCACAGTGATAAAGTGGGATTGATGGAGAATAAATGCATGGGGGGGCTCCAACCTACAGTCAGTGTTTTATTATGTTTCTTTACAGTTGGCAGAGAGAGGGAGAGAAAAGAGAGGAAGAAAGAGAAAGGCATCTCATACTGGCAAGTTGATAAGGAAAAAACATTTTAAAAAATATGCAGAAGGAAGAACATAAAGTTCTTGCTGGAGTTAAACCTGTAGATCATGTAGTTAGAGGCTGTTTTGTATTAGACACTTTTTATGAGCAACAACTACCATGTATTTACAGCCTTTTTTTTCTACAGCTGTACTTGGCAGTCGACAGTTGCACACTGTCAGCACAAAATGGCAGCATGGTGTAAAATATAATGGTGGTGAGTTCAGCTTTTTTACGGTCACTGATTTTAGGCTAACTAAAGAAAAAGGCTGCTGTAATTTGTCTTTTTATTAGTATTAACAATTCCCCTGCGGATTCCAAATACAACAACGATTGAAACAAACAGGTATTGTCTGTGTAGCTACAAGGTCTGATGTAGTTTACGGCAGCAAAAGCCAACACAATGAGAGTGGCAGCAGAAGCCTTTTCATGGTGAAAAAAATGATAGTATAAGTTCATTAAATAACAATCTGTCTCTGTTTTCTAAAAAGCAAAGTTAACAATAATTTCTTTGTAAACTACAGTCAAATCCATATTAAGAGTTACACAAGGTGGTTTGGTTACATGAATGAAATAAGGTCTGTGGTTATTACGAGCTGAAGAGATTTTCACATTTTGTTCTATGACATAAAATACATAAGTAAATACCCCACTCGAGGATTTTGAAGTTTTTATGTGTTTTAAAAATGGAAGTTGCTAACAAGTGGCTTAATGAGACTACAGAGGTTGTCAATGGTATTAGATATAATCATAAAAAGAAACAAGGACAAAGTAACAGCAGCAAACTGAACTGTAAAACATGTTACATTTACATACATACATACTACATTTATCTCAAAACCACTGATAAATGGCACTTCAATCCATCTTAATACCTTAATACCTGTCTTTACAGTTGTCATTGTACAGTTGCACACAAAAACGTTGCCTGCTAGCCTAAAATGTTAAAGCACAGCCTTTGTCAGGGGAATATTTATGTATTTAATCTTCCATTACTACATCTTTCCCTTACACAGTAGCAGTGATTTATTTTCTTTATATAATCCAGTCTTTTGTTTATCTGGGTTATGAGATTCTTTATTGACTTTTAAAAGCATTGACAAGTGCTATAAAAATAAACGCTATCATAATTTAGTCCGGAAAGGCAGAACCACTCCCCAGTGCATAAGTTCTTCATCTTCCTGTGATATGGCTGCTGAATAAAGACGAGGGAGTGGTGCTCGGAGTAAACGGGCACAGTGATCCATCATCTCGTAACACTTGACTGAACAATACTACCTGAATGACATTCAAAGTATTAATAAACAAATTACTGCGCTGTTTTCCTCTTTAGTTGAGAAGGTTGGCTGCTGTCCCACTGAGCTACAATAGGCAGTAATCTCAGTCCAGAACACTCACACAGGGTGAGATCAGCTCCGCCAAGACAAAACCAATAATAATGGTCAGTATGGAGTCAGTCTGCCTCATGATGTGTCTGCCTCCTGGAACAATTTTTTGTTCAGCAGAAATTAGATTATAGTTGATAATCTATGCTGGGATTTACTCAACAGGAAGTGTTTTCTGACTCACTGCTGATGGGTTTTGCCTGAAATAAAAAAGATCAGACCTGGGTCATGTGTAGGTTAAAAATCTAATTTATTCCTTTAGTTTGAAAATAGGTGTTATTTTTGTCTCAGTATGACTCGTATCAATCTGTTGCTGTCCTGTTATCCCTAAAGTGCTTGCATGTTGCGGAGGTCAACAAATACTAAGGCCGGGTCATGCCATTCAAATACCCAAGATTTTATTATTGGCTCCTAAAAAGAATTGTATTTATTTATTTATTTATTTATTTATAAGCTTTCTATTCAACAGCAAAATCTGCCAGCACATCCTTATTAAACCTCCCAAGTTTTAAAAATGGCCCTGGCTCACAACCACTGTATTATGCAATAATGGAACATGGACATCATTGCTGGAAATCAGTGGAAACCCATCTGCATCTAAGGGTTTGTGGTATGCTTTGGAAAATGGTTGCAAGCAATGTAAATAATGGATTTAGTATGTATTGGGTTATATCATGTGAAACCACTGGTATGGTAATTTCAAGCTGTTTCATTTTGTCCAATTAACATTTTTGTAGGAAAAGCCTTCCAAACTTAATGTGCCTTTGGTTTCCTAAGACTTGGCAATGTTAGCAGTGCAGCAGCAGCTTCAGTGCTCTGTCAGTCTACACAGGATGCATTCAGGCACAGTACTGAGTGCAGGTAACCTGGATTTTGACAACACTCAGGACCCAACGCACAATCACTGTAATTATGTGTGTAAAATGAAAAATAAAGGAGATTTGATGTGCAAATATACGCTTTGTGGTGTGTTTCAAGATACAGGTAGTTACCAAATGGTCAGGCTCTCAGTTTCCATCCTGAAAACTCAGGTCAGCAATAATTTAGCATTGTGGAAAATTCACTTTTTTCACCGTCTTTCTGAGCATTAGCTGAGAACATTGAATCTCGTGTCTGTCCTTTAAATGTGGAGCTAAAGTCAGTGGGTGTTTAGCCTAGCTGTGTCCATTACACAAACAAGATATAAGTTATTTAAGTTATTAAGTTATTTATATAAGTTATATAATTAAAATTAGAGGAGCGCATTTATTTATTTATTTATTTATTTATTTTTACCTTTGTACAGAGCCTGGTAAGCCATTTTTCCTGTTTTCAATCGTCACGTTAAGCCTAGCTGATGATTGGGTGGGGTTTCGATAGACTTAAACTTAAAAAAAAAACAAGGACAGATCAGGATAAATACGTAGCAATATCTGTTTCTACACTGTCTGTCTGTCTGAGTGTGTGTGTGTGTGAACACAGATCTCCCACAGTTTTATGGCAGCCCCAGTTTGCTTTTGGACACTTATCCCTGTCAATTCTCAGCTCTGCTCAGTTGGAGTTTGATGCTGATGATTTGACCGGCTGCTGCTTTCTACTGACATCTGACCCTCAGTCCTGCACTGAAGCTTTGCCCGGTCTGACACAAGGAGCTGAAAGATTAAAAACACACACTGGTAACTCCAACTTTTTCCACCATGTGTCTGCCTCTCTGCTCTTATCTTAAATCCTGTTTCAAAATCACATTCAAATAATTCAGCCATACAAGGAAATGAATGAGCGCTTGAAGAGTTTTAAACCAAAGAAAATCTCCACTTAAAAAAGAAAAGGCAAAACATGCTTTAAAATATGACTAATGACAAGACATTACAAATGTTAACACAAGTTTAAGTCATTGGTTGATAAAATCACAGCATACTTTCTGGCTGAAGAATAAATGTAGCAAACATCATTATTTATGAGCAGCGAGAAAGTAAACGATTAGTAAGTTATCAAGCTCACTTTAAAAACGATCCTCCAAGGCATTAGATACACACACATATAAGGAAATTACCATGACATCACCGCCAACCTGAGGTGCTGTGTGTGTGTGTGTGTGTGTGTGTGTGTGTGTGTGTGTGTGTGTGTGTGTGTGTGTGTGTGTGGCACTGGTTGTTTTACCTACAGCGTGCATGTGTATAGATAAATATGAGGCCCAACAATGCTTTTGAACTCTGACCTCCATGATTACTTTTGCTGTCTGTCAAGATTCAGGTTTCTTTCTTTTGTCCTTCGCTGTCAAATCATAAACGCACACACACAGATGTTGGCCAATACCAGAAACACATATCCGAGGGTCAGCAAATTGAAAGCAGAGTTCTTGACTCATCTACTCCCTATCACTTTAATCAGTGCCGACAGCAGTCTTTCTTGCTTTTCAAATACTTTCACATGCACTTTCTCACACACACCAAACCACATAGAGAGAAGGAATTATGAAGGCCAGTCTGAGGAAAGTGCTGGGAGTCATTACCTCAACTGAATATGAAAAAGTTCTCAGCAAAGTTGTGTGTGTGTGTGTGTGTGTGTGTGTGTGTGTGTGTGTGTGTGTGTGTGAGAGAGAGAGAGAGAAAGTATTGGTGTCCTTTCTGCAAGTGACCATACACCTTCACTAACTCTACCCTCAACTGAGACCTTGACTCAGACAGCTGACCTCTCCAGGGCCTCTAGGCATGCTGTGGGACTCTTTGACCTCTGGCTCATGTTTCCTCTTTGCAATATTCTGCAGTTACGTGTTGTGGGTGTTAAACACTGCAGCATGTAATGCTAAGTGTGTTTTCATCCAAATGTTTTTAATGTGCTCTTTCAATCAACACCAGGGATTCAGGGAGAAAAGTCCAAATATACACAACAATAGTTTTTTCACTTGTCTAAGGTGGAGAATTAATGTATTTAATGGCACTTGAGTGTAGAATTTGCACTCAACTCCTAATATTCACATCAATACTAATGGATGGATTGCACATTAATTCACCTTTTCAATGTTTACAATGTGTGAAAAAGTGACAGCTCATTGCTTAGATGTCCGACCTTCAACTTTAAGTTTGGCAATGTGATGAACAAAAATGATGTTGATGTTGTTTCTTTCCTTTCACCCGATACTGTAGCTCTCTACAGATCATGCTGACGGCTCCAGGAAATGTGCAGAAGATCTGTAGCATGCTGTTTGAGCAGCAGAAAGGCTGAGATTAGGTCGGTGGAATCAAATGTCACATATATGTTCAACCAACGAGGAGAAAGCTTTGATAGTTGCAGTCAACTACACATGTTGCATCTGCAGAAACCTGAAGAGTTTCAGCGAGGACAAAGTGGCCTCACCCTCAGCCTTATAAAGACTTCATAATCATAAAAGAAAAGAATCCTAATCATAGCCATAGAGTCTTCAGGGCAGAGTGGATCTGTAACAGTGTGAAATACGTCGTCATTGTTTGTTCAGTGTTGGATTTTTACGGTGAGTCAGGAGTCACATGACATATAGAGCGAAACATTAACACGTGTGTCCTCTAAAGATCTGCTCAATGTTGATATGGATTACAGCGTTCTGTTTCTCTATTATAGTTTTCTTTTGCCTTTCAAGAGTTTAAAGAGTTTACAGAGTTTGAAGAATATGATCCTTTTTGTTTAAGCAGAAACAGGGGTTGCTTCCCTTTTCGTTTTCTTATTTTCCACTTTCATCCCTTCCTCCTATTCTGCAGGTTCACGTTAAATCTTCTGCTGTGGCATCTCAGCTCTCCGTTGCAGAAACGTCTGTTTTCCTGTCTTTTTTTTTTCTTCTCTCCCTCTTTGCTTTCCCAGGGGCTGACCCTTCCTCCTCTTCCACATCCCCGATTCAGGACAAGAAGAGCTGTAACCCCAGACACACACACACACACACACACAGAGTAACCTCAGCACAATGTCTCAGGATCAATTACTTAATTAGCATCCCAGACCGGAGCACCAGGAACAGAACGGGAGAGAGAACAACAGAGAGTTATTTTTTATCATTATCTCTTTCCCTCGTGAATTCCCTCTCCTTTAACTGTCTCACACTGCAGCCTGCTCTTGCTTGTATTGTCTCACAGCTTAAACACAATTCAGATTTTCAGTAGATACAAATTCATGTTCATTCTTTTTTTTTTGGCAGTGATACAGGAAGCGTTTTCTGATCCAAATTGTCCCAAAGATGCACGAAATACCACAACCTAAATCCTTTTTATTAAAGGCTGATTACATTTTCACACACACACTGTCTGTAACCAGAGCCTTGTGATTTTTAACAGTAACATGAACCTATTCCTTTTCATATCATTCATTCCAACCACATTTATTTTTTTCTTCTTTTTTTATGAATTTATTTTACACACATACACATAACTAAACAAGACCAAGAGAGATGATGTACATACACCTATAGCCATAACATTACGACCCCCTGCCTGATATTGTGTAGGTCCCCCTTTTTCCGCCAAAACAGCACTGATCCGTCGAGGCCTGGACTCCACTAGACCTCTGAAGGTGTGCTGTGGTATCTGGCACCAAGACGTTAGCAGCAGATGCTTTAAGTCCTGTAAGTTGCGAGGTTTCCATAGTTTCCATGGATCGGACTTGTTTGTCCAGCACATCCTGCAAATGCTCAATTGGATTGAGATCTGGAGAACTTGAAGGCCTTGTTGTTGTGTTCCTCAAACCATTCCTGAACCATGTTTGCAGTGTGGCAGGGCGCATTATCCTGCTGAAAGAGGCCACTGCCATTAGGAAATACCATTTCCATGAAGGGGTGTACTTAGGTTGCAACAATGTTAAGGTAGCTGGATTTTGTCAAAACAATAATGGCAGGACCCAAGGTTTCCCAGCAGAATGTTGCCCAAAGCTTCACACTGCCTCCACCAGCTTGCCTTCTTCCCATAGTGCATCCTGGTACCATGTCTTTCCCAGGTGAGCCACGCACAGGCACCCGGCCATCACATGATGTAAAAGAAAACATGATTCATCAGACCAGGCCATCTTCTTCTTTTGCTCTGTGGTCCGGTTCTGATATTCACGTGTCCTTTGTAGGTGCTTTCGGCAGTGGACAAGGGTCATCATGACTGCAATGCACTGTGTTCTGACACCTTTCCATCAGAACCAGTATTTTCTAACGTTTTCTGCAATTTGAGCTACAATAACTCTTCTGTTTTCCTTCCATGGACCACTTTTGGTCGGTAAAGACCACTGCAGACCGGGAACACCCCACAAGAGCTGCAGTTTAGAAGATGCTCAGACGCAGTTGTCTAGCCATCACTTTGGTTAACCATTTTAACCCCACCCCGACATGTGCAATTATAACAAGATAATCAATGTTTTTCACTTAACCTATCAGTGGTCATAATGTTATGGGCAATGGGTGTAAAACTGTTTAAACAGTCATATTTAAATATTAGTTTCAAAAGCATTTCAACACAAACATCATTTGCATTATATTGCTGGTTGGTCTGCATAGAAACTGTATGAACCACATTTCTTATTGATAAACGTAAGTTTGTTGTCACTGTGAGGCTGTTGGAAGCTAAATCGGGTTGTCTCTGTAGGAATCATTTCCATACAGAGTCTGTCAGTGGCAAATACAAGCACTTACTGCTTTAACATATTAAATATTCTTAACATATTCTTAGGAATCTTATCAAAATTTTGGATCATTAAGAAAGTGTCCTTGAAAGGAGTTCCACGTATTCTTGAGATAGTTCCAGAGGTTTTCTGAGGATATTCCAGCTCAGAACCAAATCTACTTATATATAGACTACATGTCATTGAAAGTCATAGAATGGGTTCATTGGTTCTTGAGAGGCTTTTAAACTCAATATGAGCACATACCTACACATACATACAGTGCACACACATATTCACCAGTCACTAAAGCACTGGTCCAGGGATCAGGATTTGAGCATGTGAGTAATTTAGTTTTAGATGTCAGACCACCACTGGTCCAAGACAGCAGAGAAAAAATAGTAACATAATGATGGTGAGATTTTACTGCATTTCATATGATTGGTTTTAGAAGTCTATCTGATGTATGCAATATTCGTAAAGTCAAACTACGTGTTTATCTGCTTATGTCTACTCAAGATTTTTATGTTCTTGCCTTAAAATGATTGCCAGGAGTTGAGTATCGGATGTGAGATAGCAGGGCGTTCAGGCTTTAAGCACACAAGCAAACACACACATACACACACGCTGCCCTGGGTAAGAGCGGTATGCTAAAAGCAGTTGGCGAGGCAGTGAAGGGGCCAAGTTTTGACAAGTCTCTCTCTGTCCCACACATGCTGTTTTTACTGCCTCACCCTTTCACTCTGCCCATCCATCTCTGCCTCTGTCATCCCCTCCTCTATTTTCAGACGTCGCTCCCCTCCCATCTCCTCTCGTCCCAGACATGTCGGCAGCATTTTCTTTCCCAGGGAGGACAGACACACAACATGAATTATTTCCACGGTCCTGTCCTGTATGAAGAGGCGGAGGCAAGGATTCAGGACAGCAGAGGCACTCCACATCCTCCATCGCACATTTGAAAAGTGGTCTTTTTGTTTAGTAGTTCAAGCAACTGAAGAACAAATCCATCTCACATTACCTTTTTTTGCACTGTATCACTTCACATGTTCTAAGTTCAGTTGTTCTACATTATGAAGTGCACCTGCACTTAGCAGTTAGCCTGTAATGCTACGTTCAGACTGCCACAATCTCATATTGCTCATATCAGATCTGTTTTTAACACAAATAACATGGAACTGATCTGATGTACTGAGACGCTGTTTGCTTTGCAGCACAATCAGGGGTGCATTTCACCCTTTGTGAGTGCTTTGAGAATTATATGTTTTATTTTGGTCTTATTTGCGCAGGTTTAGAGGCAACAAAAGCCCCGCAATCCTTTTGTTATTTCACCTGTGAAGGTGATGACTGCGGTCAGGTGGAGTTTCCTCTGTGGACGAACAATTAGAAGGCAGAAAGGGACGAGTCAGCATCTGAGTGTAAGGACATGATGAAGGAAGAGAGAGATAATGGAGAGGAAGTGAAGTGTTGGGGCTGCAGGCAGACAGCAATGTCAAAACTATGTCTGATGGGGAAAAGATGGATAGAGAGAGAAAAAGAGAGAGTGAATATGACTTTCACTTAGGAGGACAGGACTTTTTTGTTTTTCATTCATCTTTCATTTCCTTGTCCTTTCTCTGTCAATTGTGTGAAAGTGGTTACATTTTGTACTTTTTTCTTGTGAAGCCTAGTGCCCATACGGAAATGTAATATATGACATATATGGCCCCATATCAAGAGTAGAGTTGCCATATATGTTACCTATAAGGACATATATTAATAGGACATGAATTAATTCTCTGGATATATGAAGATATGTGTTTATGACATATATGGAATACCCATAGTAAAATTTGTATAAACACATACAATAAAAATATCTGTATGATGAATTTTTATATGATAACATAACATAAGACATATATGTCCAAATATAAAGTTGTCTCAATTTCTAATAGGTTTCATATGTAATTTATACATACATGTACATATAGGGTTTTACTTTATATGCACATATATTTCATATATGCAAATCCAATATACGTGCAGATATTTAATTTCCATATGGGTGCCTCTGCAGGCCATGTGATGAGAGACAGATGATCTGATTTTAGTTCACCACAAGGAGAAATGTCAGAGATTTCAACAAACACATTTCATTGTGTGTAATGAAGGGACATTTTTTTGCCACTGAATATTTATATCTGAGTGACTCATACTTGCAACTTGGATATCTTCAGATCTAACAGATTTTCAATAACCATCATCCAAAACTTAAAGTAGTACAGTCTGACTTTGGAACTGTACAAACAAAAACCATATGGGGATGTGCGTGCTGGGTTAAATTGTTATTGATTCTTCATTTTAAGCGCAGTTGACAGCATAGTAAATCTGACAGACACCGATGCCAATACAAATAGAGGAAGATCAATATTTATAGTATCAATGGTCCAGAAAATGTCATGAAACTTTGTGCATGCTGGCATTTCACTCTGTATGCAAATTGCACAGTCGCAGTAGTCCAAGACATTTACAGAAACAGTTTAGGTTGAGTTTAGGTTTAGGTTCAAGATGTGTCCCAAGCTTATACAGAGTATTTTGTTATGAATTATTGTAATTTGCTTTTTAGTGAACTCACTTCTCTTCAACATGCCTCATCTACTTCTACGGCACAAAAGTTAATGTTTGACACATTTGAATGTCGGTATAACTGATAACTCTGTCCAAAAATGCTCTCACTCCTTGATCCTAAAGAAACTGATATCAGAATCTGACATTTAGCTGTTTCTGTTTATTCACCCAATATCCAGACATGAACGTTCATATTTGATTTTGCATGAAAATGAGTCATACTACATGGCCATCCACCACTTCAAACCAAAAAAAAGGGCACACTATGGATGCTAGGCTGGCTAGTGAGGACTTCCAACAAGTCGTGTAAAGACCAGGAGGTTTACAATTTCTCCCTCAGATGGTACCCTTCACCATGTAAATGCCTGAAACAATCAGTCAGAGTCACAAGTTCTGCATCAAACCCATGATCCCTCAACTGCTTCCCACCCACAAATACAACCAAGTTGTGCTCAATGAAGCACACAACCAAGAAGACCAAGCTGAAACTGACAAACAACTATTTCCAAGGGGAGGAATACTGGTTCCATGTGTATTTTAAGAAGAATCTATGGACAAAGTATCATCAAAGTCATCTGGAATCCACCAAAATATTACTGACATGAAACAGCAAAACACATGCTTACATTAAGAGTCGACATTTTTAGACAATTTTATAACCATGACTATTATCTGATCATATCTGACATGTTAATCTCAATCAGTAAAAACTGATTTGGAGGCTTTTTCAGTTTGTACTGGATGCAATCACCCTGGTTCACCCTGTCAGCTGCAAGTGAATGAAATTTTTAGAAAAAAAAAAGAATAACGAGGCTGCTGGGAATAGCTACTAAATTCTTTCCCATGTAGATGACCAGCACAGGACCAATCTGCTGTTTCCTAGCTTACCATGCTATTGCAAATAAAGTGTGTCAACTAATCTGTGCGTGCAGAAATGCCAGCCGTGTATAAAAGAGAAATATAACTTCCAGATATTTCCAGCAGTTACAATGACATTTGACAGTAAAAATAAATAAATAAATGAAATTAACATTAACCATCAGATTTCTGTATGAGTCCTTTAGAACTGAGTGCTGTTGAATGACATTAAACAACCATTCAGGAAGAAATACAGAGTTATGGAGAATTCATGGAGTAAATATAGGAAATTCAATCAGCAGAAGTAGACAAGGAAAAGAAGCTGGGAATAAAATGAATAGTTCAACATTTTTGGATATAACCTTAAATGAAAAGATTCATACCACTTTCCATGTCTATACGGTAAATACGAAGCGACCACAGGCTAACTCAGCCAGCTGCCCTTGTAAAGATGATAGTGTTGCACTTTTACTCAGTAACTTCCTTGAGCATGTTATATTAACACTTTGGTTTTTGTACAGATTAAACTAATTATATATTATTAGTTAGTGAGCTTTAAAGGTGCTAGAGAGCAGATGTGTGGGGCAGGAGATTAGCATAGCGTCATATTTACCAAACAGATGTGGGAGTGGTGTTGATCTTCTCACCTAGCTCTTGGCAAGAAAGCAAGCATATTTCCCAAAATGATTCTATTGAGTTAATACAGTTGACTGAAAAGAAATTCTAAAAATCTAAAAACATTCCTTTAAAGTATGTCTTTTTTATTTCAATAGTGGAAAAGTAGAGAGAAAGACAAGCTTGTGAGGTCACAGCAGAGAAATCACATGTGGGATTCAGTCCCAGGCCGTGTCTCTGAACAACTGCAATTTATCTGTTAATAAATACAAAAGATATTGATGTATACTGATGGTTTTTTACATTTAAGACCCTCTTTCAGGAAGCATCTCTTCCTCTGAGGTCTTTGAATTCCTGCCTGTTTTCTGCGAGTAGGTGTCTAACTTCAGAGAACTTCCCAATTATGCTGACAATAGTATCATTATACAAACAGGCTGAATTCCCCTAAATCCAACACATACAGTATTAATACAGAGACAGGGCTTGTCACGGTGGAAACTCTAGTGACGCCCAGGATCCTGAAATTGCATGCTAACTGAAGCTCTTGTGGTTAGTCAGTTTGGTGTTAAATGGCTGTTTCATTCTTTTGTGACATCTCAAAGAGGCCTAAGATTTTGTTTTTCGGAGCCTCTAGCCTGTCCAGACTTTGTTATGTAATAAGGTTTTTGATAGTGAACCTCTTTCATGCACACGTATGGATCAAAGTCCTGTGCTTAACTAAATCAGGATCAAACTTGTCTTCTGAAAGAGGTGACCTGAGGTTCAGTATATAGCTGCAGAATATGGAAAAATGATCATATTCTGACTAATTATGATATGTTGTGTTATTGTTGTCTCCAGAGAAGAGTTATTGTTTCTGGCGACCTGATAAGTCCAACATTTACTCTGCTTATAGCTCTGAGAAAATTTTTTTTTTTAGCTTTTTAGCTGCTAAAGCGACAATTTTCACCAGCTAGTTGCTAGTTTTGTCTGTCTGCTGTTTGGTGCTAGGCAAAAGGGTGTACATTGAGTTTAACAGAGCTTTTCTGCTAAAACAGCAGGTTGGTAAATTAGAGTGGCAAGACTAAAGTAAACAGTCCATTTCTGTACATTTTCAGTACATTACATATAGTGATTTCATGTACTGTTATTATTAAAATATTTGTAAGTGCAGCTTTAATACATTTATGTTACTGCTGCTTTATAAAGCAACAACGTGGTTCCTAAATTCGATATAGGTTTATTTAGCTGGAAAAAGGGCAATTTAACATTGCACTCACTGAATTAAATCTTAAACACAAGCTCTTTCTTATGTATGAGATATGCCTAACAACAACGTTTGTCTTTTAGATAGTGGTAAATTACACCCAATTAAATCCTACTTTTAAAAATAACTTTTGCATATTTTACATATCAAAACCCATTAAACAATGTGACAAGAAGTGGCGCCATAAATGTTTTCTTTCTATTAAAATTGTTGTATTCACTTAATGTATTAGCTATCCAAATAGCTGACATGCTTGCAATGAAGTAATGAAAAACCTTTTTAAAAAAGGGTGTGTGATATAATAACAATAACCAACAGATTACTTTTAAGTATTTACATAAAAGCTGGTCTGTGTTCAGAGCGGGACAGAAATAGCATACAAGTTGTACTGTTGAGCTGTTACAATAAGACTCTGTTATCAACCATTACTGGACCTCGTGAGGAGCATCCCAGCAAGACCTCAGGTGTCAAAACAGGCTCTGAATTACATAAC
The DNA here is from genome assembly GCA_036023655.1 of Nannoperca australis. NCBI lineage: Eukaryota > Metazoa > Chordata > Actinopteri > Centrarchiformes > Percichthyidae > Nannoperca > Nannoperca australis. Next base: position 12,734 of record JAVQJD010025616.1, on the reverse strand, counting down.
AGCAGCAGTAAAAATGTATTCAAAGAAGCAGTGTGTTTGTGGGCATTACAGGAGCCCTTTAAAACTCAACTGATGCCCACAGTATAATGGGTTAAATTCACATCAATAATGACTGTGCTGTGCTGTTATGTAATCCAGTTTTTCAACAAGCCACCTCCTTCAAGGCGAGCATGTATGGCAAACTCAGGTTTTGAGAACTTATGAGGAAGAAAAGTGACCTAAGTTATCTACCCTGCTGTCTTTTCTTCATTCAAACTTCCTACTGTCCCTTTCTGCAGAGTGCTGCAGGTTCTCATACCCTAAAAACTGCCTAATGCTCAAAAGCTCAAGCATTAGACTTTAAGGAGTCTTTAAACTCATTAAAATGTTTTTTAGTGGATCTTCACACCACATGAGACTGCTGAAATCATTTTGGTGCCTGTGGTGGGTTTGTTTGACATTAATGGTGCATGTGTTATGGCATCAAAATAATACACAATAAGTAACACAATAAGCAATATAATAATACACGCCTTTCATGAACTCATGCCACCCATAGTACTGTCCTTAGGCTGTGATCGCACCAAGAGCCCATTTACACTACACTGGCAATAAATGTATCTTGAGTCCTCAGATAACGTGCTGATTCTACTTATCCTCAGAAAGCAACAGCATGTGAACATGTCAAATAAAATTTGGCAACAGAGCAGAATCTGATTGCATAAACTGTATCTGTCTGAGTCTGACTGTCTGGTTGCCAATTCATTGGTTGGACCTGAATGCCATTATGCCATTGTGGGAAATATTGGAAATCAACAAGAAGCACTTTATGGCAATATTAACTCTAAAACCACGCCAGCAGCGCAGCTCTAGAGATGGAAATGTTGGTCAGTCCATCATTTTGATGAAGAATCTCAACAATTACTGCCATGACATTTTGTAATGTAATAATACCTTTGGAGAACCCCTGACTTTTATGTAGTGCCACCAGAAGGTTGACATTAGTTGTTTTGCGAGAAATGTCTCAACAGCTACAAGCAAAACAAATGATGCATCAGCTTCAGCGATACTTTGCAATTAGTTTTTAATTATTATTAGACTAGTGCAATATTGGATTGTTAAATGATTTTTGCATCAGTGTGATGAAGTAGGCTTCTGTCTATTGTCATCTGTTCAGTTTTCTGGATTTGCCTAAAACAGACATGTCTGGTTGGTGTTATTCATAAACAGGTATTCAATTGATTGACTGTGTCACTATGAATTAAAGTGTAACTCCACCCTTAAATTCTGCTAGAACCCTCTCTCCCAGCAAATTAAAAAAATTCAAAGAGTGTATAGCATGTGGGTCAGGAGACATGGGGGAGTCTTTTTTATATATACATTTCATGACGTAGACGGGTCCCAACTGGTTGACTCTATGTCAGCATCAGCCTCGCAGGTTCAGGGCTGATTTAAAACGGTAGATGGTGTGTTGAGCCTTTTTCAACCCATGAAATGCAGATTTTTATCAAATTGATGAGAGGTCCATATCAACACCAACAGTGATGTGTTTCATCACAGTAAATGTAAAATAGTAAAATTACATACAACGTAAAAGAGGATTTTATGGATGATATTTCAGTTCAGTGGATTCAGGTCCACATTTTGTGAAATATGCTTGTTTGACCTCTTTTCCAAGATGATTTACACCAACTTACTGCCTGTGGATTCTTGTTGGATGGTAGGTTAATCCTCTCACATGTTTAACAGCAAACAGGTGCATTTCCCCAAATATGAGACTGTTTTTAAACAAGCTTAATAATCTTCATGTGTCTCCAGCCTGAACAAACATCACTCTCCCTTTTCATCCCTTCATTCATCATGGCTGGAAGCAGATGTAGTGTTGGGTGAAGATCTGCCACAGCAGATGCTAAACAGGCCTTCAGGCCGAAGACCCTACGCCACCCTGAAACACTGTTTTCATCTGAGATCATTGGCTGAATGTTTGTGTAGGCCATAGCAGTTGACAGAGATATTTAAGATACAATCACCTAGGCAATTTACAATCAGTTTTAAAGAAATAAACAATGACAGCAGGGAGAATGGTAAGAAAAGAATGTGAGCAGGTTTGAGAGGAGATATATCTCACTCTCTTTTATCACCTGTCAAATCTCACATTTTACCCACAAGGCTTACATTTTAGTAGTTTTGCTACTATCTTACAGCCGTGAAATAAAAATTTTATGGGCCGTCACACTATTAAAGGAAAAGAGCCTAAATAATCCTGCATCTGTGAGAAAATGCTGAACAGCTTTTTAATGTAGTCTCAGTGCCACTTTAGCAACTTTAACAGCCAAACACAAATCCAAACGTTGGCAGCAGAAGCTCAGGGGAGGGTTGCCGGTCCAGCACGGACCAGTTGGTACAAAGTGTGGACACTGCCGAGGTGCCCTTGAGCCAGGCAACTAACCCCTAAGTGCTCGGTGCTGTGCTATGCGACAGCCCAATCACTCTGACTTCTCGCAACAATAAATGCATGTCTAAAGGTACTGTTTGTGCATGTGTGTGTATTTCGGGCGTGTGTGTGTGTGTGTGTGTGTGTGTGTGTGTGTGTGTGTGTGTGTGTGTGTGTGTGTGTGTGTGTCACATCCTCTTGCCGTTGCCAACGATACACATGATGCTCGTAAACTAATCCACCAGGAAGTAGAGATGAGCATTAACCACTGCTCCTCTGACTGCACGCACAGATTACACACCAACTGAAATACAGACACACATATGCATGTGTTTAGGTCACTCTGCTTCATCAAACCAATACTAACGTATATATTTTAACTGTGAATTTGGAAATGTTACATACTGTAATTGCCACCACTTCCATGCCTTTCAGTGTCAATTCATTTTTGTAAGTTTTATATAAAAATCAACATACACAGTTAAAATGAAATAGTCGTGTTATAGTCTGTCTTTTCTGTCAAAAATGACCACAGTTTGGTAGCTGAAATCCTGAATGACAGACTTTTCCTATCAACCTATGAGCACAAGAAAAACATGACTCCAAAAATAATAAAAATATTAAGTCTCTCTCTCTCTCTCTCTCTCTCTCTCTCTCTCTCTCTCTCTCTCAGGCTTGCTTGATTTTCCCCACAGCTGTCTGAGCAGCCACAAGACTGGCTCCCATTTTAAGTCACATGTGTATGGGTTAAAAGTTTTTTCCCCCTCTGGATAAATGCAGACATAATCCGAAGGTCATAATCTAGCAAAGAGGTGGCAGAGCCGGCTGTTAATCCTTCTACAACATCATCAGGGAAGCCCCCACCACCGTCAACCCCCACCCCTCTCGTCCTTGCAGGAGTGAACACATCCGTTTGGGCTTTTACTACTCTGATGAAGTGGGATTGTGGAAAACTGGGCAGTGGGGGGAACATGGTGAGAGGAACGGAGTGTGGAGAGGGGGATCAAGTGGATGTGGGCGGCTTTAATATTAGATCTGTTTAGAATCTGACATGCAGATTATGATGCTGAACGCTGAACAACGGATGTCCATTCATAAAGTGGTTTGCACGTCACAGCAATATCCTCTAGTATTTGTCCCAGTGGAAGCCCTCCTAACATGACGTCAGAAGGTCTGGACCATACGAGCCGTTATACCCTATGATAATAGGGTACAGGAAGATTTATGTAGTAAAATATATTAGAAGGTATGGCCTTTTGCAAGAAGGCTCCTCGCTTTCTTTTTGTGGCTCCCACATCGGTGGGGTTATTTGGAAAAGCAACCAGAGTTGAACTGTATACTTAGAAAATCCAAATTGTGATTTAAATGACTGACCAGATGCTGCACGATCCAGAGGCCATCAGCGCAAAACAAGCAACAGTCAAACAGCAAGATTTTAATTAAGGCAGTTACGCCGCAGTTCTGCCCTTGTGCACTTAGTTACTAGTTATGAAGCTCACACACACACTTGTCAGTCTTCACAAATTCTGTGCCTAAACTAGCTGCCGTATATCATATCGTCAAAGATTTCATTGGAGAACAACAGACTACCCAGCAATCATCACTACATAACTGTAAATGACAAAATATTCCTTTCATTGACTAGGGTTTTTCAATATAGTTTCTTTATAGTTTTTATTGCTGATGTAGAATAAGCTTATAATATAATAGATTGCTACTGACTGTTTCACCAAAGAAATGTAAAAATAAAACCATGACAGAGATGGGTTTGCCTTTTCAAGGGCTAATTAATTTAACCCAAATTCTTTGTTGAACACAAGTGTATATACAACTTGCAAGGGCCCCTTCTCTGCCAACATATTGTGGGAGAGCCACCCCATGGGCCCCATTGCAATTGCTTTGTCTATATTTACCCCCCTGATTTTAGATCAAGGGAAAGTGTTAGAGCACACTTTCAGACATTCCACTTCTGACCGACAGTTTTTCACTGGAACCGTTGCATGTAACATGATATTGATAAAGAAAAGTCAGCCATTCTTTGCATTTTAAGGGAAAGGTGTATGTCTTTTTAAACCACAAATCTTTATCATGATCTAACTGTATGGGACGCTGGATTGGCTAAGAGGAAAATCTATTTTCAGAGCTCACAGTGTACGTCTGCGGTACTTCTTTCAACTTCCACTATCTGATTTCTGTGAACCTAGCCAGTTCTGTGTGCATTGGCAATAGTTTACATGTTGCTTCACTATAATTATAATAAGGGGATCCATGACCCAGACTCGCACACATTTCAAACTAGACTTACAGGACATACATAATATTTTAATGGAATTAGTGGAATAAGTGCTTAGCTGGATGTTAAATCTGGACTACATAGATTTAATGTACCTTCAAAAGACATTAAAGAAACTTTGTGTGGAGCTCCTGTAATGCCTTGATTGTGCTTCTAGAAACATTCCCTATTGCTATCCCTAAGCTACTGCAACAACTGACCCACCACTACCAAAGCTTTTGCGAGTAAAATTTGGAATTTGAAAAAAATATGTTTTAACATGTTCAGATACACTCTATGTAGAATGAATCAGTCTAATTTGAAAGTAGTGATTGGTTTCGCAGTGGATACCGACGCAAAAAAGGTTGCATGCCAAACCGAACGTCCAGAATCAAACAAGTCCAGATAAAGATCATACATGTATCATTTCAGCATCAAAGTCTTTGCAGAAATCAAATGTTTTTCTTATGTTACTCACCTGTTGATCAGGTTGGAGAGTCTTTGCTGAAGGAGATGATGTATAACTCAGTGTGCGAACCAGATTTCTCAGTCTTGGACCTGGTCCAGATCAGATTAGATTCTCAGCTTCTCCCACTTTTGGCTTATCGTGCAGTCTGTTGGTGGTGTTTAAACGGTCATTTGCAAAGGCTGCAAGATGTGCATAGGAGAGCACACCAGAAAAGTTACATAACAAAGGTTACACAGTGTTCCTTTGAAGTGCGTATTGAGGTTTGGTGGTTAAACCGGCTGATGAACAAGTCTCCTTTATTTATGGAAATACTCTCCAAACTGCTTTTAAGTGTAGCAAATATTACAATGGTAGCCTTTCGAAGATAGCTTTGGTGCAGGGGAAAAGTTAAGGGGGACAGAAAGACTGCCTTTGTCGATTTTCAAATGACGGTAATGCATTTATTAATAAAACTAGACTCTGGGTTTTATTATTACATTGTTAAAAGAAAGTAACTTAAATGTAATATAATATGTAATATAGCCTATTTTTTACTTGGACATTTTGACCAATTTTACTGTGTAGGTATGCTTTCCAGTTTAAACATAGTCACCCTGCTCATTTTATAAATCTTGAGGCCTTGTCTTGTAGAGAGGCTCCAAGTAAAATCGTAGTTTTAGGACGTTTATTGTGTGCTTTTGATGCTTGTGACCACAGACAAATTACTGGGCATTAACTACTACTAACCCTACTACTACAATATATATAATATATATATATATATATATATGTAATATAGAGGTGAAAGACGTTGGTAGATGATGATTTAGTCTTGGTGAAAATATGACTGAACTGATCACACTGTTTATGAATATGATGTTCATGTTCCTGGATACAACATGCAGCCATGTGACCATGTGAGTAAAAGGCCTGTTTTTACTGATGGCTTTCTGTATCTCATGGGGCACTGTGGGTTTTTCCCAAGACAACAGTCCCAAGCAGAAGCACTCAAGCTGAGGCATCAGGGTTTGTTTTCATGCCATTCGGTTACATCAACTTACACGACATGACTCGACTCATCCCTCCGCATCATGTGAACACAACAGCCTTTGACCTCTCTGATGAAAGCCAACATAAACTAATCAAAAAGGTGATGAGTTTTTACGACCTTATTCCAATTATAGTGCACTATCTCTTTATTTAACTTTAACTACTGCCATGTTCACATCGTTGCTATTCCTGATGTACTTTATTTACTGCTGTATAATCCTAAAGGCCCCGTTATGGAAAATATATTTTTTGGTCCTCTATACACACAAAATAATGAAAATAACAGATACTGCTTTATTTTCCCAAATTTGTTCTGGTCACAGTCCATGAAGCTGATGTGAAGAGAAGCAGAGCGAGAGAGTCCTTCAACTATTTCTACTGGACGTCCTTCAACTATTTCTAAATGATTACTACTAAGCAGGAACATAGTAAGAAGCTGTGGGCGCAGAGCCAAAAGCAATTCTTCAGTCAGCATGTCAAGCTCATTCCGTTGTTGAAATTCTGGGTCATGCTGCATTTCACTTGAAGCCGGGCTGACACCCGCCAGGAGTTCAGTCATTACCAAGACTGTTGTAGATTTGGTTCTAGTATTTTTGTGGGGATAAATGTAATTACAGGAAAATTTGAACTCATTATCATGATTATGTTGACGATTGTTAAAAATGCTTCCCAAACAAAAGCCTGTTAAAAATGTAATGTGGAAAAGCTGAGCAAGAAGCAATGTAAGATTATAATAAGCTTCTAAATAAGCTATCAAGGCAGATACATGCACACACTCCACAATCAACCCAATTCATCTTGATATATCCTCACATTGTCCTCATCCACAGTAACAGAATGATCTGCAACTCTAATCAAATAACTCCAGTCAGTCTGGAGGCAAATAATGAAGACAGAAAGAAGGAGAGGCCAGAAAACAATGCAGCAGCAAAACTGTGTTCTCTAATTAAATCTAAATAAAAAATGTCCTCCCTCTTTTTAAATATCAGCTATAAAAATCTTTATCTGCACCGTGAAAGTTTTCCTGTTCACCCAGGCAATTTACCTTGCAGGCTGCTGTATGTATCACCAAGATGTACTAATCAAATGCTTCAGGTCAGCGGTAGTCAACTAGAAGCCTGTGGGCCAAATCTGTCCCTCCAACAAATGCTGAAATTTTCAAAGCTTTTGCATTATTTTTTATAAATCTACTCTGGGTTACAATTTAAATACAAGGCTTGCATGAAACCAGTTAGACATGATGTTGTCTCATCTAATAAAATCAATGATTTTCCTCTCAAACACAGATAGGTGGCAGTCTAATGCCATGCTGGCATGCTGATAAAACATGTTGCGTGTGGATAACCTATCATATCTACTTCAAGTCTCAGTGCAACACAAAGCATACATTTGCATATGAGGCAACAATAACAAAACTGAAAGGAACTGACCTACAGTTTAACCTAACTGCTGACTACTGCTTTAGATCATAGCCGGTGAAGGTTAGAACCCTGATTAGCATTAGTGTCTGGAAATGCCAGCAAAGGAGGGAGATTTCTGTCAAAGGTATTTTCTGTCATTCTCCACTCACAAGATTGAATTGGTTAAATAATGCAGCAAAAATCTTAAAAGAATAGTGTGCTGAAGCTGCATCTTCCTCTCTGTAATAATTGTGTTGATTGTACTGAATAATCCACTTTGTATCATGTAAACACCCAGACAGAGGTTTATTTTGAAAGGACGACCCAGGAAATTAGGTCATCAGCCATTAGCTATTAGAATAGGAAAGAAATTTTTGTTTTGTTGGTTGATTTTGTTTGTTTGAGCCTTTTTTTGAAAACCGTGAATAAAACTTCATTTTTGTTAGAAAAATCACTAATGCCTGTCTGAGTACTGTTTGGTCAACCCTGCATCACACCATTCCTGCGGCCATCCCGTAACAAATAGTTCAACATTTTGGGAAATACTCTGATTTGCTATATTGCCAAGAGGTAGACAAGAAGATTGATACCACTCTCATAGATCTATGTTAAATATGAAGCTACAGCCGGGTAGCTTAGTTTAGCAAAAAGACCAGAAACAACTAGCCTAATTCTGACGGCTACCAGCACCTGAATACATGGCGTTATGTGTGGGACTATTTACTGACCAGGTGCAGTGACTTCCTTGAATCTCTTGAATCTCTGCTGGTAGCTGGATTTTGTCACATTAGGGTGAAGCAATGTTAACAGTTTCCCTATGTTTCCAGTCTGTATGCTAAGCTAAGGTAACGACTACTTCATATTTAAATGTGAGTGATATAGATCTTCTCAACTCTCGTCAAGATAACAAATAATGTATTTCCCAAAAGGTTTTCCTTTAAGGAATACTGCCATCTTGGAACCTTCCGAAAATGCAGTAAAAACCCTACATTTATTCTGTACCACATTGGGTGAATATATCCTTAAAACCTCAGTGTCTGGGACTGAAGAGGCCCCTCGTTTCCCAGCAGCACATGTCAATTTATGATTCTGGGGAACCATCGCAGTTTTACTGTGAGCAGCAATCCAAGGGGGACTACACAGAGTCCATGGGTTACATCAATAAATGTGACACGCAGACTTTACAGTGAGCAGTGACGGATTTATAATCTGTTATACAGTTCAGCCTCAATCCAAAATGTGCCCTAGTGTGAAAGTCCACTATAACTGTAACATGATATATATTCACATTTTAGGCATCTGCTGTAGCTGTTGTACAGTGAATTTAAAGGCAGAATCGTTTTGTGGACGTTACAGATACTACAGGGGGAGATCTGATACGTAAATGCTGCATGTGACTGCATTTGTATTCCTCATATTCTACTGAGAAAGCTTTCGACAGAAAGCAACATGCAGAGTGAGATCAAGTCCAACCTGATTATATGAAATGTACAAGCACAAACCACATGATGGGGAAATATTAAATTAAATATGCAATCAAAGCAAATGCAAATGTTGTCTTTGGTCCGAATTATAGTTTAGACATTTAAACTGTTCCTTTTAATGTGTTAATCAGAGATTGTAAACAAAAGTCACGTGACTCAGAAGCAGCTTGTTTGTCAGACTGAGCGTTCCAAATCGAAAGTACAGAATAACACTGAGCAGGTTTTAGAGTCTGTAGTGTGTTCACACTGGAAGAGTCACAGACTGTCTCCCAGTCCCTCGCCTCTACAGCCACATTTCAGTGTGTTCACTTCAATGCTGTTCTCCACTAGTCCACCAGATGCCCTCGGACCTTCCTTTCTTTCCCCATCACCCGTCCCACCCCACTACACACCTGTCCTCAGTTCCTTCAATCTGCTCTGCAGTTACCTGGACGTGCAAGCCCACCTCCTCATTCCCTTATCAGTCACTCACCATTATGTGTATCCATTGTTTCATGCCAGATTGTTCAATTATTTTGTGTGTTTCATGTCTTGGTTCCCTGTTTCTGCCTGCCTTACCTGTGTTTATTGGACTTTGGATTCCTACCTGCTCCTTACTGGGTTTGTTTGCTTGTCCTTACCATCCTGTAAGCTACTTTTGTGTCACTGAACTGCACTAGCTCTGCCTCAGGCGTCTGAATTTGGGTCTTCGTGCCCGTCTTCTTGCCCTAGTTACCCTGCCTGCTCAACTGTGAAAGTATGAAGTATACTCAAACCTGACAGCATGCATACTAAATGAAGTTGATTTTTGAGTGTTCGGTTGATGGGACACATTCTCCCACGACGCAGTGCTTAAACTGAATGGTGAGAAATAAAAAACAATGTTTTTTGATTGCGGGTGGTGGTGAAACTCCAGAAAGATCTTGTGTATACCAGTTCTGTATTAGCCTACTATGATGATAAATATGTAGAATTAGTATGCAGTATATATTTGGGACATGCTATAAGAGGTTGTCATCTTGCTCGGTGGCTGGTTACCTGGTTAAACAGTATGAGCCTCAGTCCAAACTGCATTTTATTCTGTTCACCATTCGATCCATAACAACCTGCATCCATGTTCTTTTACCTGTAATCTTCTATGTTTTAAAGCCATTTCCCTCTTAGTTCATTGGAAGTATTCTTTTCTAACAAACTACATCGCAGTGGTGTTGTTCAGGTGACTTACACATTGTATATAATAGTTGCATTGTATTCCCGCTAGTTTGTAGCAGCAACAGGGCCGTATTTACCACCCTTGCTGGATTATATCATATTATATATTATATATAATATATATGTGTGTAAATGCTGCATGCCTTACATCGACTTCAGCACAAACAGCCCGTGTCCTCGTGTAACTCCAGTAAATATACAAGCCGCCTTCCAGACAATTTTTGACCGCACCTGCCCTACAGACAGAAATAGAGAATATAACAACATCACCTAAAAACATAATAAATATCACTTAGAGGCTTCCAACATTGTTCTCGCAACCTAGAACTTGTGTGCTCTCATCATAGCACAAAATAGAAAGCACATTCATTCTCCTGACAGGCAGAACAATGTTTTTGACCCCCTCACCTACAGCCTGTAATGTCCCCTGTAATTGTCCTTCTGGAAATGAACCTCTTGATCATGCCACATTGGTTTAAAGTTTGCTCACAGGGAATTAAGTGGCTCTTTTTCTTTCTTTGTTGGCATGAGAGTTTTCTTGATACCATCATGAAGTGGAAAGTAATTCCAGACCTCAGCCCAGTCTTAGTTGTCAGCTGTTCTATCATTAAAAGCAACATTTAAAACATCAATTGTTGATGAAAATTAATTCTAAACATCTGTTATGTCAAATTATTTAGTATTAACATTTGTGTTTAGTATCTTCAAGTTGCATAGTGTGTCACTCCCTTTTGATTAACATATTTAATTTGTTAGTGGCAGTTTCTATCTGTTGAGGTGAGTTGTTTATTTTTTATATAATCTCAAACTTTTAATTGGCATTGACTTATAACATCTATATATTTAATTTAAACCTGGTTCCTGCTCAAATCTTAAATCCTATAGCACCATCTAGTGTACATTTATAGTAACTACTCTTTTGTTCATATTTCAGTGCCTTGAAAACTTTGATCTCAGATGGAAACTACAGTTGAGTGATTACAAGTAGTTTTATCTGGCAGAGTGAATAAATTAATATTGTGTCACACAGCATGATAATATAGGCTTTCAATGTTATTTCCATAAATAGTCTTTTATTAGACAGTTAAGCTTAACTGTTCCAGGGCAGGGGGCTTGTAACTGGCTAATTAGCAGCACGTGGAGTTTCTTATTCTCATACACAAAGAAAGAAACCTACGGAAACCACATAAATTATTATATTAACTATATTTCAGTGACTTGTTTTAAATACTTTAATAATATATTAAAGTCATCCTCCAACTAGTTCAGAATTCAGCAGCTCGGCTTCTTACTGGTTTTAACAGATTACATCACATCACCCCGATCCTGTCTGCTCTTCACTGGCTCCTTGTTTGATTTAGAATTCATTTCAAAATTTTACTGATCACTTTGAAGGCACACCTGGGTCTGACCCTGAGCTATATAGCAGGAATGCTGATCCCTTCCAGACGTTCCAGAGTTGAGGCCTAAAGCTAATTGGTGAGCGTGCATTTGCAATAAAGGCCCCTCGTTTTTGTAAAGACCTGAGGAGATAAGAGAATCAGCAACTCCTTTAAAATCAGTTCTTAAAACCCATTTTTATAGATTTGCTTTTATGAGATGTCGACTTTATATTGTCTATTTTAATTCTATATATTTGTATTTATTGATCATTTATTTTAATCTTGCTTTTTTGGGGGCTTTATTTATTATTGCTTGAGTATCTTCTTTTTTGCTTTGTCTGTCAAAGCACTTTGTAAAGGATTTAAAGGTGCTATATAAATATTATTTATATATATATTATTATTATTATTTTCATGATAACTTCACTGTGCAATAATCAATATCACAATATCCAATATCCACAATAAAGTAAATTCCCTTTTTTTTAATTATATATATATATTTTTTTTTTTTTATTCCGTATTGTTTAAAAGCTCTTTCGCATGCTATATTTTAATATTTTATATCTACTGCTGTTTTTTGTACTGTTTTTCACCTTTTCTACTGTATGCCCTGCAATTTCCCCATTGAGAGACTAATACAGGTTTATCTTATCAGCTGATTGTTTCCCTGATGGTTAGGTATATTCCTTTTGTGGTTAGGAAAAAGTTTTCTATCTTTATCTTTTTCCCAAGCCCCCTGCCCTGGAACAAGCCATGTGGTCCAATTTCCTCTAATAACATTTTTGTTACTCATCCAAAGTTATGTTTAATTGGATTTAGGGAAGTTGCTGCTTTCCCTTTCTTTTCTTATTTTTTATTGATTTATAATTCTCCAACTTTATATTCACCCACAGTATGCACACTTTTTTTTTTATATATATGTATATATTTTTTTGCTGTTACATCAATTTACTCAAATTTTACATCAATCCTCTGTTCACGTATCACGTAAATATGATCAATGTGTTATACCTGTGGTATAATAAGGTGTACGGAGATAAACTTTTCCAGTTTGCAAGTAACAGGCCTTTCTCACAGTAGATACTTTGCCT
>JAVQJD010025613.1:0-41462 GCA_036023655.1 Nannoperca australis | reverse complement strand
GTTGTTGTTTAGATTGGAATTACTTAAAATATGTTTATGTACATTTTTTTTGTTCAATTAAAATGGAGATATATTTTCTAAGCCTTGGTCCTTGTGCCAGATTGTTTGGTCCCTGACATGTAGTCACTCCATAACTTTGTATGAGAGAGATAAGCAACAGGAGGATTTCCTCATGGGGGTTAATACAATGTCACAGAATTGCTAATAATACTCAGTATGATCTTGACAGAGAAGCATCTCTAAGCCCTCTCTCCTTGAAGAAAGAAGCACGTTGCATTAACATTAAGCGTCGTCTATCTGAATGCTGTCACAGCCTATGACTTTACCGTTTCATGCTCTTTTTTCCCCTGAGGGACCAGCCTGTCCTTATACGTTCTTTGAAATATTTGATCATGCATAAGCATACCTTGTCTTGTCCTCGTGCTTCATCTCCATCCTAGCCTTCACTCACATGCCCCTCTCCCTGTCTGTTTCAGGTGCGGTGTACATGGAGGTGCGTCGGCCTTGTAGGGTTATGATACTGGTGAACCCTCACAGCGGCCGCGGCCAGGCCCTCCAGCTCTTTGCTGGTCACGTACAGGGCATGCTCACTGAGGCCGCTGTTCCCTACACACTCGTCATCACTGGTCAGTAGCATTCATACCCACACACAGGCCTTTACTGTCCTTGCACTTAGCTTTCACTCTTCTCAAGGTCACCCTGAAGGTTGAGGGCATTAAACGCTGCACGGGAGAATTACGCTTACGATCTAGGCCATCCCGAAACCTTCATACACTACACACACACACACACACACACACACACACACACACACACACACACACACACACACACACACACACACACACAACTTGGTATAAAGGTATGCCACGTTATGTTACATTATTTGTGTAATCTGAAATTCATAGGCCACATATTCAGCATGTAAGCATGTGCACAACACACACACACACACACACACACACATCTGCAGGCGCTCGAGCACACGTACTCTGATACCCATTAAATTCTCATTTCAGTCTCTTCAGCTGCTCCACATTCTGTACGAGTTGCTGGTGGCTTTTTGTGACCTTAAACAGTGCCATGTGTTGTCTTCAGAGTCTCTGAACTCCATGTGACCGCTCTCTGAATACCAATGAGCTTTTGGGAAAAAGCTTTAAAGCCAGCTTTAAAGTGCATCATTTAGTACCTGAGCTTTAACTTTCACCCGCCCTCCAGTCTGACCCTAACCTCATTTGGACCAAAAACAATCTAACAGGTGCATCAGCTCAGTATCAGATACTGCTCAATGTGAGGCAGAATATGATGGAGGAACTGTGTTTGTGTGTATTTATTTATTTGAAACAACTCAACTGGGGCTTAAAGAAAGGTCAGCAGCTGGATGGCGATGAAAATAGAGACAGTAATTACTGTCGTCGACCCAGGCTGAATAGGAGTGGAGCAGAACAGAAAGGCGGGGGGGGGGGTTATGGGTCGCTGAGGGCCTTACTTGATCAGATACGATAGCCAGGCAGATGTGACTATGAGTGTATTAACTGGCACAACCCGATTTACCAAGAATGGAGCTCCTCCATGAATGTATCACACAGCCTTTGCCTGAGGAAGGACAAGTACCAAAAGAGGCGCCTCTTGTGTCAGCGTGTACCTTTTACATACTGTATGAAGCATCCAGTGTAGCTTTATCTTTACCCTGGTTAACCTCGGAGGAAGGCAGTAGAGTGTGTCACGAGGAGGAGCGTGCAGCATTTAAAGTGAAACAACTCGAAGTTACCCAAGATTTCAACTGTGTATTTATGTTATTGCCTTGACAGACTGAAATCACCAACCACAATCTTTGCAGCTCAACAAGTGAATGTGATAAATGGATTACACGAAAACCACAAACCACCCCCGTCTTTAGGTCTCGGTTAACCTGTGTGTTTGTGTATTTCAGTGACCCCTTAAATAAGAAAGTGGCTGGGAAGAAAGGCATCAGCCCGGGCCCCGGCAGGTTTAAAGTGCTGAGTCAGCTGTGCATTGCCGTTACTCCCTCTGCTTCTATCTGTCAACACAGCACTGCATCACTGCCTGCAGCCTCCCCAGCACACAGCAAACAAACAGCAGCAACATGGGGAGCACCCCAAGGAGAGAGAGAGAGGCTCAGGAGAGTGTAGAGGAACAGGTAGAGCTTGAGCAAAGTGAAAGGAAAGGAGATGGTAGTTATTTATTTCACTTCTGTCCTCGATCAATACTTCAGCTGGAGTGGAAAAAGATTTCCTTTATGATGGCTGTGCATCAATACTGCTAACTTCTCTGCTGTCTGCCTCCCCCCCTCTCTAATGCGGTCTCTTCCATACATATACACACACACACACACACACACACACACACACACACACACACAATATCACACTCACCACTACACTGGGGAGTCTGGACTGGTAGGACTGTAGACTTTAATGCTGGCGGGATGAGCCCACAGAGACCCCCTGCAAAGGGACCCACTCAAGGATGCTGCCAATAAAACTAGGCTGAACAAATAGCTCGGTACTCCACCAGCGCATTAACCAACACACACACACTGCACACGCACATGCATGCAGATATTTGTCAGTCACAGATGTTTGTAGGGCGGCAAAGCTGCCTTGGAGCTATTGAGTAGCCACGGGATGGGCTAATGTGATGGGGAAATGGAATCTCTTTTGTCTAATCCGAGCCCAGAGGCTGGTGATGAGGGCTGGCAGCATGCCTCTTTCTCTGCCCTTGCCCTTGTTTTCATAATGTCCTACACTTTGTCACGTTTTACGCTTTATCTCTCTTATTTTTCTCTCTCGTCGCTCGTCCACTTGTGTTTCTTCCAGAGCACCAGAACCATGCACGGGAGCTGGTGAAGAAGGCGGACCTGTCACAGTGGGACGCTCTGGTTATCATGTCTGGAGATGGGATGCTGTTCGAGGTGCTGTATTGTGGTCTCATAGTGATATGATGAATCAATATAGAAGATTATAAATGTCTAGATAAAAACAAATCAAACAAAGAAATAAAGTAAAAGACACATTGTAAAATGCATTTCCTTTGGATGTGTGTGTTGACTGTGTCATAAATAAGTAAAAACATATCAAAATTAATTTAAAATGTGTTCAGTCACAAATGTAACTAAATGCGCACTCAAAAAAAGTGTCCCTCCAGCAGCTGTCTGTCAACTGTCATCAGCGATTATAAGCCCCGCCCCAAAGCTGTGATTGGACAGATGATTTTTAATTTCATTTTGACAAGATGAAAATGCATCAACCTCCTCATGGAACTAATGACAGTGCTGACAAAGCTCTATGATGCACTCTGCTGGACAACACGGACATACAATACACTTCTTCGCTTTGTTTTCTGTGCTGTGATCTGATTTTAAGGTGGCATGGAGAAAAAATGAAATAATTCTCATTTAACATAGGTTTTTATTAAATTATGACAAAAAGGAAATAATAGACCAATATGTATTATACTTCTTTTTTTATTCTGGCATTTTAAATATTCCATGTCAGTCAATCACACATGGAAATGATATGAACCTCGTTACCCCTATTTCTATTCTTAGCACATTTTAAAATAGGCCTGTAAAAAAAATGTGGGGACTCAGACATGACAAAAGAGCTCAGTGCCTGAGAAGCTAGCTACTATAATCTATAGTCATTGATTAATAGTCTTATTTTTTTCTGTAGTTCTGTGGTTCACAATTTTTTTTATTTTAGACAATATTTAAAAACATTCCTTGGCCATTGTGTGGGTGATTTTCTGCTCAGTGCAGTATTATAAATACATAAATCTTGAGCCAGGGTGGCTTCAGGTCCCCTGGCAGTACCATACTTGGCACAAAACAGCTTTAACTATAAAAGAAACTCATTTTATCATAACCTTTCATTACAGACACAAATTTCTATTTAGGACCATGGTCTGATTCTGTTTTTTTTATATTTGTTCTTGTTCATTCAGGTGATAAATGGTCTGATGGAGCGAGAGGATTGGCAAGAGGCCATCAAGACCCCTCTGGGTATTCTACCAGGTGGCTCAGGCAACGCCCTGGCTGCCTCTGTCCACCACTACTCACAGTGAGTCATTTTAAATGCATGGACCAACAGTGCAAAAGGAAGAGCAAATAAGAACCTTCCACAGCCTAAAAACGAATGATTTATCTCCTTTCTGTGTAATTATGCCAAAGGCTGACTGGGCACATCATTCCTCAGGAGGGAGGAGAGACAATGGAGCAGACTGGAACTGCTTTATTCAGCAGCAGAGGTCATTTCAGGCTGCTGATAACTCTCAAAGGAATGATGTAATGGGTTTAGAAACTGGCACATTATGAGTGCAGCTGTGGAACCAGTCGACCCAGAACATGTCAAGGGTTTCATCTCCATCTGCTGGTTGGCTGTGGGCACAGCGTCAAAGATAAATTCGTCTTTCACCCCAGGGTTGTCATTTGTTGTCACACAAGCTGCAGGTGTGTACAGGGCTGTAGCCATGTAGCCAGAACTTTAAGAATACTATGGTCCAAGTGCCCCCCTCCACCCTCAGCTGTTGTTTCCTTTGCCATAATCCACGTTAACATGCCTAAAAACACTATTGTGGCTAATATCATTAGGAGAAGCTGAATTCTTAATTTGTAGATAAGATTAAAATGTCTCGACTTCTTGGACGGATCACCACTTACTTTGGTTTATACATTAAAGTCCACCTCAAGATGAATGGAAATTACATTGTTGATCCCCTGATTTTTCATTGTATTGTGGTTTATGAATAAATACCTGCCAAAACTAATGACATTCCCATCAACCTCAGCTGTTTTTTGTGTTTAGCACTAATTAGCAAATGTTAGCATGCTAACACGCTAAACAAAGATGGTCAGCATGGTAAACATTATAGGCTACTTGCTAAATTTAAACAGTTTAGCATTTGTTGTGAGTGTGTTAGCATGCTGTTAGTATTTAGCTCAAAGCACTGCTAAGTACAGCCTCACAGAGCCGCTAGCATGGCGGTAGACTTTTATCCCTGTTGAGTCCAGTTTTACCCAGGAAATACACAGTAATTCACAGCCCTCATGTGATCTTGTGTCATGCTATACTTGCTTCTAACTCTTGATGCATGTAACCATATCTCTCAGGTCGCCTCCAGCGTGGAACGAGGAACTACTATTGAGCTGTGGTTTCATTCTGTGCAAAGGTCTGGTTGGCTCGCTGGACCTGGTGTCGATCCACCTGGCTTCTCAGCAGCGCCTCTTCTCCTTCCTCTCCCTGGCCTGGGGCTTCGTGGCGGACGTCGACATTGAGAGTGAGAAGTACCGCCATGTTGGAGCAATCCGCTTCCTGATGGGCACCTTGGTGCGTCTGGCCTCCCTCAGAGTCTATCAGGGCAGGTTAGCGTATCTGCCTGTTAAGGAGGCGCCAAAACCTCCAAAAGGGACCCACCCTCCCTCCACTCCTCAGCACCCCTCACTCTGCTCGTCCCTTCCCTGTCAGCTCATCCCCAACACCTCTCCGAACCAGAACTCTCGCCACAAGCACAACAGCTCAAATTCCAACCACAACACCATCACCAACTCCTCCAACAACGCTATCACCACCAAGAGACCTGAGACCCGGAGTGATGACAAGACCAGAGTACCGGAGGACTCTCTGCTTCCTGGCCTGGACCAGCCAGTCCCAGAGAGCTGGACAGTGGTCAAGGAGGAGGACTTTGTCTTGGTGTTGGCTATTTACCAGTCCCACCTGGCTGAGGACCTGTGGACAGCCCCGGGAGCAATGGCAGACGACGGGGTGATTCATCTGTTCTATGTGACAGCAGGAATCTCCCGTCCCGCCCTCCTGCGCCTTTTCCTCGCCATGGAAAAGGGCGCCCACTTGGCATGCAGCTGCCCCCATCTGGTGTACGAGAAGGTGAAGGCCCTGCGGCTGGAGCCCATCTCTACACAAGGCATGATCACTGTGGATGGGGAGAGTGTGGAGTACGGGCCTGTTCAAGCTCAAATCCACCCAGGACTAGCCAGGCTTATTTGTGGATGAATTTATCTTAATCTTTTTTTCTGGCCGTAGAGCTTTTTAATTTGGCCTTTTATACTCAGTGTCGATTTCTTTACGAATGCTGTGTTTTCAGAAGTGCCAAAGACATTTTATCAGCCTCTGGAAATTCCTATTTTTATATAGAAACAACTATTTTTATGGTCCCCTCTTTCTCTCAATGTTTGATTCAGGGACATAGCCATGGATAGATGTTCTTGCTGCTGGCTGGTCCCAGCTTAGAGAAATGGGGAGGGATTGTGAGTGTGTGTGGATGTGTGTGTGCATAAAATGGAGAGATCCTTATGTATGTTTGCGTGCACTCAAGTGTGTGTATGTGTGAGAATGTGCATGAGGAGCTTTGGCACGTAGCGGCCGGGTGCAGTGGCTGTGGAGTGCATTGTGCACTCTGCTGTCTGACCACATAAGCATGACACACGTGAAGAGAAGCACATTTTCGCGTCCCGGGAGGCTCCTGGGGAAACCACGCCCCCTGCCCTACTGTACTACACCGGGCCGGCAGTCTTCCTCCTGGGCTACTGACAACATCGCCTCCCCCTCAGCCTGGTAAAGAGGAGCTTTCTCACTGAGGAGATATAAATCCCTGGGGATTGATATCTAACTTTGCATAGCTTATATTAAAAACTTGAACAATAGCAGATCTAAGCATTAGTACCCAGTGAATTTAGCCATCCCTTTCTCCTTTATTTCTGTAAAAACGTCCTCCAGCTGATAATGCATGAAGTGCCAGCAGAGCAGACAGAAACCTGGCCAGCTGAAATTACACTTCCACCATTTGCCGACCCATTTCCTGTCCTGTCCGTTCTCTTACCCTGCTTCATCTGCAACCATCATCAAACCGTAGGAACCACACATAAATACACACTCTTACTTTCTTCCCTCCCCCCCATGCACACCCCGTCACATACACACACATTCTCTAGCATCTCTGCAGCACTTAGTGAGGGGGAGGGTCAGGGATTGCTGCTGTGCATATGATCCCCTCTCCTCTTGGCATCTTAAGATTGTACTCTCTCCCCCTCCCTTGGTTGATGAGCCATCAGC
Source organism: Nannoperca australis (assembly GCA_036023655.1). Taxonomy (NCBI): domain Eukaryota; kingdom Metazoa; phylum Chordata; class Actinopteri; order Centrarchiformes; family Percichthyidae; genus Nannoperca; species Nannoperca australis. Next base: position 34,374 of record JAVQJD010025613.1, on the reverse strand, counting down.
ACCTAATGTGTCCTTAATATTAAGCTTTATGTCTGCAAAAGCATGCAAAATAGACAATGGGAGTTTTTTTTTAATCATACGCAAGCTTTTAAGTGAGTTTCAGCCCTCAACACTTCTTAGATTGGTTGAAGCGGCAGCAGGGTTTCACACTGGATCAGTCAGCGCTGCATATTGAGAGGCATGCGATCAATGTGAGTCAAGTGCTCTGCTCCGCTGTGTGGCCTTTTCGCTGGTTTGCTGGTGCTGTGGTGATGAGCATTAGTGCACCGGAGCAGAGGAGAGTGCAAATGCTAGCATGATCATCAGAGTCTCTCTCTCTCTCTTACACACACACCAGTTTATCTGAGGTCGCGACGGCCGTACCAGAACTGTACACCCACAGGTATGCAGCAGCTGAATATCATCACTAGAAGAGTGAGATATCTTCCCTGATCTTTAAAAGAGAACACATTCTTTAGTTATTAAAATAAATCAGAGTGTCAACGGGGTAAAAGAGATCATACTGTGTGAATGCTGATGCATCTGCTAAAAACAAAATCACCTCTCATGCTGAAAGTGAAAACTAACTTTAATGGCTAGTTGGGTTCAAAGACATGCTGATTAGAAGCTTTTGAAGGTTTTGATGAATACATCACTGTCATCCTGAGTGCAATACAGTCAATGCAATGAGCTGTACACATTATTTTCTTTCTGCTTGTGAAGGAAAGAATCAGTGTATACTGTATAAGAAGGAAAGTTCTTCACAAAATGAAAACAGAAGGAATGTTTCTTTAGGGACTGTATAACAATTATTGGGGTGAGGGGCTGCTTAAAAAATAAATGCTTTAACTTGCTAAATGTATACAACACAATAGAGCTGGGTAACTATTTTCTTTTTAAACTTGGGGCCAATTCACAATTTCATTTTTTTTTTTTAACAAAATAATAACACATGATTGAAATATCCTACTTTTTTAGCACTTCATGTGCAATATAGTTTAGCATTAATAATAAAAACCCTGCACTACCTGAAGGCTTTCTTCATTAAACATGTTCAGAAAATACAATTTATCCCAAACTGCTATAGACTTTCAGTACCAGATGCACAGACATCCATTTTAATTATCAGTTCCAGCAAAGAAACTGTAGAAAAGTCTGAGCACCAATTTATCTCCTGCTGTTTGTGTTTTTGAAGAACTCAGCCTGATATCTGCAGACAGATGCTAGCTAGTGTTAGCTACCCAGCAGGTAGAGAGACTGAATAAAATATAATCCATACATTGATCGCTGGACTCCTTTGACTTCACCTCCTGTAACTAGAGATGCTGTTGTCAACAAACACCAACTGAGAGCTCAGATTAACCTAACCCTTTTTTAATATATTCCACTCAGATGCAATAGTTAAATTCACTAGGAGATAGCCAGCGCCAGCTAGCCTTATTGATTACCATTTTTACAATAAATCTCACAAGAGAAGAATGTAATTAAATATAAAACAGGAATGAGAAATTAATTGAGATATATTTTTGCAGCAAAAAGAAAAAATATGTGATGCGTCGTCATCTTTTCTGACCCACCATCAATACTTTTTGTACAGTCCCTAAATTAACTGTAATTTACTTGAAGTTGACCTCTTCCATCTTCACTACTGTGCCGATTTTTTGCCTATAACTTGATTTTACATATTTACATATTACATTTACTGTATGATAGTCATAGCTACAACTCGTGTACAACATACTGTACCTTCTACCATTACTGTATCCTCAGCGAAGTTATCCAGGTGCTTTGAATGCATTATCATGTACTGCAGGCTGCACTCATGAAATTGCAGCTGCCCACATGCACTGTTCATTACTAAATGTATAAAGTATATCTCATAAACGTAGAGATAAGCTATGCAAATGCCTCATCATGGCTGTAGATATCTGGAGTGAGGGGTCCCTCTGCTGGACCCTCTCATGCCCAGTATTACTCACTGGATGACATGGAGAGAAGCTTTTATCCTGAAATATGTCTTCATGTTATACAATGCAATCTCTTCAACCTGCCAACTCATTTCTGCTTTTTATATTTACAGTAATGAATGGATTAGTCTTACAACATTAAGATCTGCTGCAGGAGAATTCCAGCTTATTTTAATTTATCATCAGAGAAATGTACTTGATACTGGCATAGAAACACAGCTGCACATAATAATCAATGTCAATATCTTGTTGTGGGGCGTTATCACACTACTGTTAGCTTATGGTACAATACTGTTAAATTGTTTATTCCACTGGCTGCTTTAATGTAACAGCAGTTTTTTTAAAACACAAATGTTAATATTTGTATTTGTCACTACTGTCATGGCATTTTATAAATGATTTAAGAAGGTTGTGTCACAGAGTTTGAACTGAAATTAGAAGTTTCTCGGAGGCAGTGACCCTTATTGATGTGGGAGGCCCACTGATGTTTTTGTGATCCCCTAAGAACGTGTTTCTTGCTATTGTATCCACGCTTATCAAAAGCCTGAAAAAATAACATGATTTACATTTAGGTGATGAATTCATTGTGTTGTTGTTTTATGTAGTGATACAAACTGGCTTTTAGTGCAGTAGATCAGGGGATCACCGTGGTATGGTTGAATGTGTTATAATGTTCATGTTAGTTTAAAAAAAAAGATGTAACTGTTTTGTAAATTGTGTGCCACGTGTTTGCAGCTTTTCACTTTGAAGTAAGTGCAAATAGGAGGGAAAAAGTTTCTCCAGAAAGTGCCTTAGCCATTACCCAAAACAGCAGATAGGTGGCTGCTCCAGGCTCCGATCTGTACAGGGTGTGATACAAACACAAAGAGAAGTATACTCTGATTCTCTATTTTAGATTCTGTATGATCTGTGAAGCTTTCTGGAAGAGGGGTTGACTGGGTTTTAACATCCATACAAGATTGTTATTACATTCATTGTAATGTCTGTTGACATCCAGATATCATCATCTCCTTTTATTTTCTTGTAATTCTTTGTTTACAGACTTCTTTTTTTAAAGACCAATAAACATATTCCCAAAAAAGGTGCTTCTCTCATCAAATACCATTTCATTTCATAGGAGTTTAAGTTTAATAACGTGTTCTGTACATAGCGGAGATTTGGAGAAGACCTAAATAAAAAAGACAAGGAGACTCATAACAAACTGGGCACATACTGATGGGTGGAAATACATATTCACCGGAGCGAGATGATGATAATAATAATAATAATTACATCAATTATGGAACTATAAAGATAGAATGACAGTCTACACACTCTTGAACTTTCACCAGAAGCTAGCAACTCTGCTCTGTTTGTCTTCAAATGTTATATGACGTCATGTAACTGAAAGGTGAATGAAAATCATTCAGTGCTCTTCAGGATTCGTACACTAGCAATCAAGTCTTCTTTTATTGTTTGTTTAGTCACTGACAGCAGATGAAGAAGACATTTCAGGGTGAATTTCTAGTCCCATGCTTTGGCATCAGACAGTTGGGGAACAACATTTGTATACGGGAACAAAAGATCTGATGGTGCTACTATATTGAAATTGAAACTGAAAATGATTAGGAAAGACATCCAGATTATATTTCAAATATGTTAAATCCTGATCAGGTAAATAACTGACTGGTGGTGCTAATGAATCTGCTCCACCTAATTCAAGGGTATGGGGGAGCTGGTGGGCCGCACAGGTATGAACACCTAGCTGTAGTTAAGCAGGGAGTGCATCCTGGATACATATGTCTGAAGATGGTAGGTTGTGGTCACTGTCGTGCACTTCATGTCTTCCTCCACCAGAGGGAGACAGAGGCTGTGTCTTAAATCCTTCCTCTGCACTATGTTGACTTCCTTACATGATATTTAAGTGTCTGAATGTAAAATTCTGCACCAAAAAGTTCACTTAAAGGTTCAATATTTTGGAAGCTGTAGTAATTTGGTGCTGTTGAAACTACAGCAACAAAGTGAATTGACGTCTCTCAGAAACAGTTTCAACAAAAACGGATCATTGTAACATTCAAAGAGGTAGGATTTATTGCTGGGCTGTTAAATTAAACTGCATTAGCTAAGTAGATTCTCATAAAATGGCAACTGAATATACATTACTAGTCTAACAATCAATGAAACCTGATGGCCTGCAGATGGCAATATAGTCTAATAGTTTTCAAAGTGAGTAGGGCGGAATAGGGACTTGTTTGTGTGTGTAGTGTGTGTGTATTTCATTTAGCGGCCCTGCACAGTGGTTGGAAAGGGTGCAGAAGTACTGTTCCACAGGAAACCACAGATTACTGTTGTGTGTCCTGTCTTTGTCTTGGCTGTCGCTCTGCACTCGCTGTCACTGAAGCCTGACAAACCCACAGCCATGAGTCACAGTGAAGGTCACCTCTAAGCTGCTTGTGTCTGAAATATGTAAATATATAAACACGATAGAGTACGGGACATGAAAACCTTAAGACACATTGCACATTAAGCTATTTTTAAAGTTGTTTATGACCTTAATTGCCTCTGCTCTCTAGTGCCTGACCACTTGATGACAATGGCCTGTAACTGAATTAAACAATGAAGTGACATTCTCACAACAGAGAGGAACAGAATGACTCAGATGTCTTCAGATGCAGCTCCCAGCTTGCAATGCGGCTCTCCGTGAATGAGAGGATGAAAATTTAACTACAAAAAAATCAGGTGAGTTTCTAGAAAATTACTTTTAAAAGACGGAAAGCTCAGGTCCTGAAGAGGTAATCAATGACCATATCAACCTCTGCAGACACAGTGTTATTGACATTTTGTGATACGAAGCAGTAAAACCCTCCGGGAAAAGAATGATTGACCTAAAAAACAGTCTTGTCTTACAACCTCCCTGCGTCTCAGTCATACTGTATTTATGGAAAGGAATCTGTGTTGAGGGCGTCTAGCTGAGCCTCGTTCTTTCATTGTGCGGCAATATTTTCTTTCATGGACGGCTTGTGACATACTGCACATTCAGACCTGTACAAGTCTTCTCCTGCTTTGTATGGGCTGAATACCTTGCTCAAGGGCTTGATAATAGTTGAAAAGGGAGGGGATTCACATTAACTTTCACCACCTGGATTTGGATTTGAAGCACCAACCTATAATTTCAGATCCAGAGCGTGAGTGCTGCAAATTATTATAAAGGATACCGGCCACACTGGCCTACACGGTTTATATTTGGCCAAATAAGTGTTCGGGTAGACCAAATTCAGTTGTCTGCAGTGTGAAGCTAAACTAAATCGCTTTAGTGAAATTCATTGTTTTTTTGTGGGCAAATGGAGCACCTCACAGCGTCTGTCAATGTCTTTAATTTTGTTTCTTCTCTTCTTTCTTCTTTTTCTTAAACTTTTCTGACAGGATTAATTAAATGCCACTCCAACAATCAGTTGCATACCAGAGGAGGGAGTGGGCCGGCGAATGGTGTGTGTGTGTGACCTTAAGCTCTTTATTTTTTTCTTTTTCAGGACCCTTCCTGCTGCTCTGTCTCAACAGATCCAAAACCACAGTTCTCTGTCTGTCTTTGTGTCTCTGTGTCTCCGTGATTGGTTGCACGGCAGCCTGTAGAGCTCTGTGAGACTGGGATTGAAATATCATCTTTCAATAAAACAACCGAGACAATCTCAAGTGCCTTTCAAAATGTGCCAGTTAGCCCTGAGCCACTCTCTAGATGTCAGAACAGGCTTACCTCTCCATCCTCTAAAAGCAGGCGTGGCCCACTCTACAAAGAACCAGTGTGACATCGTTTAGCCGAGGGCTGACATGTTTATATAGCTGACCTCTGGGCCAACCTCCAGACTCGTCCGTCTGCCCTGCCTTCTGGTCGCCCTCCTGGGCTACACCCACCTGTCCGTTCCCCAGGTTTTGATGCTTCCTTCACATTTCTTTGGTTGCCTCTTTCAGAACTGTTATGAAACTTCCTCTTCTGTCTCACGAATGATGCCTCTGTAGTTTCTAAAAAGACCAGGAAGATGTCAACAGGCAACTTAACATCTTCATTTTCCATCACTGCCCAGTGTCACATTGAGAAATCTGAACAGAAATGTGTGTGTGTTTTTAATCAAGTCAGGCTAATAGGACACTTCATTACCCAGAGGACTAAGCAAGCATGCTAATGAAACACGCTAATTAGAGAGTGACTCATGTCATGTGTCGGAAATTGTTGACATCATAGGACGTCTTGACTAAACCCCCAGTCCACCTCCACCTTCCTGCACGTGCGCACACACACACACACACACACACAAACAGAAACCTTTCTATCGTATTTTTACATGTGCAAGGCAACCATTATATTTACGTGTGCTGAAGCACCCAAAGGGCTGTCCAAAGAGCAAAGAGACCCAAAAGAGGGCTGAGTCACCGCTTCGTGTGTGCGTGTCCATTGTGTCCTCCTTGTCTATATTGCGACCCCCAAGTCTGGCATTATCATTTATGATGAGCTTGGAGGGATCAGCTGAATGGAGGATGTTACGATGAGCCGTACGTGCCACTTTGGGAGTGTGTGTGTGTGTGTGTGTGTGTGTGTCCGCCTGGTAACCAAGTCTCTCATCTCCATATAAATGGCCCAAAGGAGAGGGGACAGTTTCTATTTAAATGTAAGTATGTATGAATGTCTATGGTGTGCTATTCTAGGATGGAGCCACCACTTTCATACAGTCCAATCATCCACAAAAACAAAACCATCATCCACCAGGCTTCCATGAAGGCTAGCGTAAGTGTGAGTGTGCGTGTGTGTGTGTGTGTGTGAGAGAAAGAGAATGTTTCACTGGTGTTTAGATTTGCATGATGTTTTAGATAAGAGGAGAGGTAATGAAGCCTTGCAGTGTGTTGCTGCTGGGTTCCGGTTGGCGCTGCACGGCTCACTAACTGTACATGTTTGACAGAACAGATTACCTTTGTCTGGCACACATTCACACTACAGGTGACGTTTTCTTTTTCCATCCAGGCTGCACCATCTTGCTCAGATAAGTATTTATGGACAAATGACAAGATGACCTCAAGCAACAAACACAAACTCAAGGCAGGAAGACGTCTTTTGTAAAGTAGCTGGTAGGACGAATACTACGTGCATCTTTCTTAGGATGCATTCAGACCAAATCAGGGGCTGTGGCAAAACGCCAGTCCTCCCAGTCATTTGAGCGTGGGCAGTGTTTTTAGACTGTTGCAGTGGGGACCCCAGGGGGTGCCGGAAAAAAACAGCAGTGGCCCACGCGACGACAAGTTGAAACCGAATCAACTTTTGGAGAAACGCAACTGACATCACACTGCTGGCGATCAGACCAGCAGACACAGGGGAAGAACTTTGTACTTTGTTTACTGTAGCATTCCACTGTTTACCAAGCAAGTGTGAAGATGGAAGAGAGATTGATGGATTGCTGCCGTGATGACCGGACATCAGCTGTACAAAAATGTTAATCGCTGTGAAGTCACTTGGCTTGTATCACTCTTCACGCCGAGCTTGCTGGTTAGTATGTGACACTCCACAGGTTCCATCATCCCGTGTCTCTTGCTGTAAAGCGGTCTCTTCCTGCCTCTTGCTTTATTCGCAGTTTGTTTCTGTTCCTCGCCATTCGGTCTAATTCACTTCAGATAGGATGGAGGGATTTTGGTTTCTCTCTCTTTCTCTATCTCTCCGCTTTCTGCATCTCAATCACTGCTCTCCTCTCCCCCTGCGTCGTCCTTGTCTGATATGAGTGTGTGAGTGTGTCTGACTCTTTCTAAATCTGGATGTGTGACCCAGAAAACTGAGCAAAAAGCATATTTCATCTCAGGCCTATATGACTATTTGAATTTTGTTTTGTTCCACCACTAAATCACATTAACACTTTACTTCTTTGGTGATACAGTTTACATAATAACATATTGTCGTTTTTGGCATATACAAAATATATAATCATAACGACTTTCGTCTTTTCGGAGAACTGTTTTAAAACTCTCTTTTTTATCAAAATGCTGATTGTCAGACTTATTTCATGCAAATGCTGCAAATTGGTATTTTAAGGAATAGTTTGACATTTTGGGAAATACACTTATTTGCTTTCTTGCTGGGAGTTGGATGAGAAAATTGATGCCACTCTCATGTTTGTATGACAAATATGAAGCAACAGCCAGCTGCCAGTTAGTTTAGCTAAGCAGAAAGACTGGAAGCAGGGAAACAGCTAGCCTGACTATCAAAAACGTATTATGGCAATACAATTATTATGTACTGAAGTATTTATTGGCTCCGAGCAACTGCCTGACAACATGCAGTGATTCCGGGAAGTCAATATTCCCAGCTAACAAATAGAAATGTTTGTCCAGCCTCTGCATTACACATGCACCAAATTATTTGATTAATAAAATAATTTAAAAGATTATTAGTTACAATCCACACCCAGGTGTTTTTACAGAGCTGACATCAGTAATAATTAGCAGCGAGTGAACGGTAGTGTGTGTGTGTGTGCGTGTACAGTATGTGTGTTTGCGCATATCTTTCAATAAAGAGATATCTCTTTCCATTTGTATTCTTTGTGTTACATAAACATGCAAATTCTGTCAGGTGGCGGATACATCACATCTCTGCTTTTAAGCTGTCACCTCTTCCAGCAAACAGAGACAACTTTTAACAATCTGAGTCGTTTCACACAATTTTATTTCTTTAACTTTGAAAATAAACTACAAATTAGCTTCAGATTTTCATGCCAATCACACAACCTCACCATTTTTTCAGAAGGAGCCTTTGTACTCCATGTCTGAACATTAGGTAACATCTGACAAAGAATTATCCTTTGGGATTATCATAAATGTGCTATTTACTATTGGAAAATTGTTCACAACTGACAACAGTGTCTGACATGAATTAAAACTGATATTAGCAGAATTGCAACGTGCTGTGAAAGACGACTGAAGCTTCCAAAACCACAGAGGCACCGTGGGGCTGTACATTAGCTCTGCTCTACAGTAACTTTGACAGGTTTGAAGCGACAAGAAATACGGCTGAGATAAATCAGATGTTTACTACGTCTTCTCCTATTCTGCTTCGACGATGTCAAGTATCTCAGTCAGCATGCACAGCAGCCTTTCTCAGCTCCAAAGGGCAGCCATCCATGATTCATAATCTATATTTTATAAAATATTAATAACCTATATTTAAAAAAATAACTAAATTAAATCCAAGTTTGACCTGGGAGAAAATTGTATTTTTTCTGAATACCTCCCTTAGCAGTAGATTGGGAAAATCCAACCAAAAACAAAGCGAACAGACTCAGAGCCAAACACTGATATGGGGATTCACTGCAGTTAAATAAAGCTGGTAAACAAACAAACAAACATTCAGCAAGTGCACAGATTCCATGTCTGTCTCCCAAAACAAGATGACAGCATGGAGCTTTTCTCATTTGTAGCTTTGTAAGTCGTTGTTTTTTCGGTCTAACAACATATGAATTATGTGAACTTGAATCATTTCATTCATGTGATTGCACATTTCCACTTTTCTTCAGACTTAAGGGCACCATCTCGTACACTGTTGTTCTAATGTGCAGGAAATCTGTATCTTTCTTCAGAGCAACAACTCTGTCCTGTTTGTTTGGGCACAGACACTGTGACTTTGTCTTCCAGGCAAAAAAAAGCATTTGAATGTAAATGGGATTTGGTGTAAACAAAAAATAAATCAATAACCCGACTGCTTTAGTCTTTCGACGTACAGAATACAATGGAAGAATACAAAATAACCCAAATCAAGGTCAGATTCATCAAAAGCAATAAGACAAGGCACTGCATCAGCAGTTTAATCATTTAAATGTGTATTGTGAGCAACAAAAACTTTGGTTGTGATTACACAAATGTGGGACACGTGCTCCCACCCAACTCATATAAACACAATATAGACAGTTATTTATCTGTCGAGAGGTCAGCCACTTGAACATTTACTTATTTGTCCGCTCACAGAATGTAAAGTTAATCTCTGTAACACCATGGTGGAAGAGGCAGTTTGTAACTTTCAGTATCACACAAAATACAGTACATCTGTAAATACAGTATGTGTGTACATTTTCATGTTAAAAAAAGGACTCTGCTTTCTTCAAACATGTGATAGTGCCTATTTTAAACCCAATGATGTGCATTTTGAAGAATCCCAGGCACAGAGATGCCTGTAAGCAAAGGAGACCCACATTTTAAATCTTTCTGAATGAAACGACAAAAAAGAGATGAAAAGGAGGAAAAAGTTGATTTAAGATATTTCATTGAAAATGTATCATATTTAATCCAGGAAGCAGCTGCTTTGGTGTTTGCTCGATCCGCAGTATATGTACAGTTGATCTAGGTCAAAGCAGCCTAGTGACTGTAATGTGCGGTAAGTGACAGACCCGATATAAAAGGCAAACGCCTGGGTTTACATGTGCTTTACATACTGTCTGTTCTGCATGTTCATTTTGTTTGGAGGCTGAAACATTTTAAACATATAATATCCAATTTTTGACCTCAAAATATTGGACAAAAGGTTTAGAAACAACTCCAATATTTCGTTGTTCAATAACTGAGCCCAGTTGGGTGACAAAGCAACAAAAATAAATATTAACCATGTAAAAGATTTGGGAGAAACTGCTATGCTTCAACTCCAGATGTCCAGGTCATTGATAGCATCAGGAGTAATTACAGGCTTAGGGACAAAGCTCAGAGTTCAGCCAGACAGGCAGCTGGAATTTCAACATGAAACAATTACAAAAGTTTGAGACACAGCAACATGAAAAAGAATCATCTATGGAAATGAGAAGTCAGGAGAAAAAGAAAAACCCTCATTGAATCACATTTTTCATACAGTAAACTACAATGTGGAAAACAACTTCAAGTGCGTCCTCCATCAGACGAGACAGGCGTCGGTAAACAACACAAGTCAAAGGTCATAGTTAGAAGTTCAGATATTCACTAAAACCGTCAGCAAGAAGAGACCCGGGGGTTAATAAAGTGGTGCAGAGCCAAGTCTATGCTGTGTTCACTGGACAGATGCTGCGTTGGCATTTCTTTAACAGTACACACATTTTTATAAAGCTTTATTTTATTTTTATTTTAGGTGGGACTGCTTTATTTTTCTAATTTATTATTCATACTTTTCTTTGGCTTGATGTTTTACAGCTACATAAAAGTTGATGTCAGGATGACTGATGGTACCAGACTAGCTTGTGCTGTAATGTCCCTGTATCGGAGAGCTGGCGCTGTCTCTCTTGCTCTGTGCTGGCAGCTTGCTCACCTTGTCCTTGAGGCCCTTAAGGTTGTACAGCTTCCTAAAAGTGAAGCTAAATGGAGCCCTTCCTTCTTCCTGGCAGCGTGCCTCCCTCGCTGATACGGTCTGGTTCTGGAAATGAGGATGGAGCTGCTGCTGTAAATCAGAGTGTGCCTGGAGAAACGGGGCCTGTGGTTTTGGGCAGAGATGTTGATTCAGCGACTGTCCAGCTCTCGCCCTGCCATGCGCTGATAGAGGCTGTCGAGAGGGGAGGCTCTGGTGGCTACGGGGGACTTCGGCTTTCCTCCGCCCAGCTGCAGAACCGACAGCGCCCGCTGTCACTGGAGGGGGTGGTCTGGACTGCGGCCTGCGAGGAGATGAGGTGTTATCCGACACCTGGGAACTACCGTGGAGCACCTTGCTTTCTGCCTGGTTCAGCTGACGGCTTCCGCAGGGACGAGCCCCCAAAGGCTGGGAGGCTGAAAGGGGTCGAGGGGGTCTGGATGGTCGGGAAGGGGAGGACGCTCCAATGTCTTGCTGCTGTCCTCGTGGACGTGGAGGAGTATGCAAAAGCTAGATAAAAGAAAGAGATGAGAAGAGATTGGAGATCAGAAGGAATGTAAAATGTAAGTATAATGAGATATCAATACATTTGACTAGGGTTTATTATATCACTTCAGCAGACACCACTTTATCATATTGTATTCCAGTTGGGTGCTGGCAATGTATCTACAATACAATCTACATTTTTTACACTCACAAATGCAGCGCCGAGTGATATAAAAGCTAGGGTGCAGATGTGAGATCTGCTTTATCGTCACTTTTGTTAATATTACATGACTGAACAAAGTTAAAACACGATGTCAGCAACACCTCACTGGCTTGAACAGACTATTGTTAGATGAAAAGCTCGGGCTCAGGTCAACGGCGAGCGAGTTAAACTTCACCAACAAATGTAGTCCTTGATGAATCTTGAATCTTTTACAGATTCATCAATATTGAATGAGCGTGAACATGTTCACTTCATTAAAAGTGTGTCACTTGAATTCACACAGTCTCCTTGTTCAATAATGAACAAGTGTCGTGTCTTTCAACTTAGAGACGCTCTGCTGGTGTGTACTCAACAGACCTAGAAACACACACACACACACCGCGGATAGATAGATTGACATAGATAAAGATTTATAGATATAAAAACAGATAGATACATAAATAGATAGATAGAGATGCATTTTCTGCTATACAGGAATGTTTAAAAAAGATGTGCATGGGTAGCAGGTCTCAAAATGCTGAATGAAGAAACACCAATAAAAGGGACAAAATACTTTCTCTTCATTAAACCCAGTTAAACTACTTTCATTACTTGGCTGCTTTTTATGAAATATAGTTAAAGATGTACAGGATGTCTCCACAAAAAGTGGATAAACTGTGCTTACCCTTTATGTCACTGGTGTACGCTGAACAGAATACTGCAAATAATTAGAAAATTAAAAAGTACAAATGGATTAATAGATTTTGGTTAGATGAACCTGCATGATGGCTTTAAATGTTATTTTTGTGTGATGAGGAGAATTATTTTGGACACAAAGATGAAAACATCTGCTGCCTTACTGTTCATACCTTCTGGTCCTCAGTCTCATTGGTTGACTGGGGGCTGTGTCTCCTCTCCACACTGCTGGGTCCTAATGCCGCCCTGTCCCCTGCCTTCTCTTTGTCTGGTCTCTCTCCCTCTGAAGAAACCTTCTTTGGTTTAAGGTCACCGGTGGACCATTGCTTGGGCGCCGCTCCCTCGTTGGTTAAATCTCCTGGAGCCACTCTGTCGACTGGCCTCTCTGCTGCTGATTGGTTTAGCACCTTCTTTCTCTTAGGGGCTTGGGGTTGGGCCTCCGTGTGTTTTTCTACTGGCTCTGTCGAACTTTTACCTTGTTTAAAATGGTCTGCTGTTCTCTTAGCTTCCTCGCTGCCTCGCCTCTCTCTCCTCACCTTTTTGTCCACTTCTATCCCATTTTCTTCATTTGCGGTGTCCTCCTCCTGCCCCTCCACCATTTTCACTTTCTTCTCAAGTAAATAAGACGGAGGGGAGACTCTAGCAGGCCCAGACAAACTCTGTGTTTCACTGCTAGATGTATTCCTGTCTGCAGTGCCTAGCGTAGCAGCACACTTGTTATAATTTATGTATTCTGGACCAGTGGTAATGGTTGCAGCATTAGGAGTATTTGTGTGCGTGAGGCTGACGTGATCCTCTGTCATGCCGTGGTTGCGGCAAGCCGCTTGGTCAAGAACAGGCTCGTGGAAAGGAGAGTCGCAGCATTCATAATATTCTTCTGAGGTGTTGGAGAGAGGTGAGACATAGCCGTCGCTAACGTCGGGAGTAGGTGTTCCAAAGTCTGGAGTCAATGACCGTGGATCCGGTGTGTGCGTTCGTGACTCTGGGGTGGGCGTGCGTGGAAGAAATCCGTCTGGAGTTGGAGTGCGTATCAGAGCTGCGAGCGACCGCGATTCTCTCTCAGGCGTCAGCGCAAGCAGGTCTGGCACGTGCATGTCGGAGAGATGTAAGCGCAGGGACTTCTCTGGTGCGTGTGTGCTTCCCCGTGCTTTAGGTTTCATTTGTTCTTGAATGGTCCTGTGTGCGTTACGTTTTGCAGCATTTGGCGTGCCGTCTGCGCAGCGTGCTGGTGTGAAAGTTGGATTACCTTGCTGTCTGTGTGTGTCTGCAGCAGATGTGTGTGTGCTATCACCAGCGCTTTCTTTGGATATGTGTGGGCTGTGTGTGGCAGAAACAGGTGTGCGTGTTTTTGAAGAGTCCACCGTCTCTAATACACCTAAATCCTGTGGCGTTAATTCACAATAGGATATTCTCTGAAGTTCACATTCTCTTGCATAGTATGTTTTGCACAGCGTCACATTCTTACTGTTTTCATTTGGCACTTCAGCAAACTCACAGCAGGTTAGGGCTCTTTCTGGGGCCTTGGTCTCCGTCCGTACTGCGGCTGCACAGTCTGTCTGTGGGGTTAATTTGCAGTCTACTGACGTCAAAGTCTCGGGCTCAACATCTTTTGGAATTATTTCTTGAATATTGACACTCTCTGCCTTTGGTGCATCAGGAATCAAATCTCCTGACTGGGCTTCTAGGTTTGTTCCAGCGACCAGTTGCATTCCTGCTCTGTCATCACAAAGTCCAACTGCTTCCTCATTCTTTGTCTCGTGGGAAGTCCCACTCTGTTTTTGCTGTGAAGCTTCTTCAATATTTCCTGTTTTCTCTGCATCTGTTTTGCTTTCACTGTCGTTCTGCAGTTCTGGGACAGTCTCAGTCTCTTTTTTGGGCAATGTCTGCAACACAGTTGCTACAGCGGGCTCATCGTGGACCACTAGAGGCCCTGTGCTGGCCTCAGGCCTCCTGATGACGCTGAACTCCGGCAGCTTCTGGCCGTTGCTGGTGAGGTCGTCTTTGATAACCAGCTGGATGGTACGAGGTTTAGGGATGGGGGGAGTTGAGGTCAAAGCTGGGGATGCTGAGGCAGAAGGGAGGGGAAGATTGAGAGTTGTCGATGAAGAGGTAAGAGGAGGAAGGGAAGCAGGAGAGTTGATGGAGGACAAAGGAGCACAGGCACTGGTAGGTGTACTTGTAGTAATAGAGATGTTGTTATTTTCAGAAAGGGAGGTGGAGCTGACAGACTGAGAGCATGTGGCAGAGGTAGAAGAGGAGGACACGTAGCTGTTGACGGTGGGAGCGTGGATGTTAGGAGTCATTTTAGAGGAGTTTTGTGGCTGAACAGCCTTTGTGTGAGAATCTGTATGGGGGAACGCCATCTTTGTTTGTGTGTGTTGTTCTGTGTTCGAGTTTGAGTCAGTGGGAGCACGCAGGTGTTCAGTTTGGGTACTGTTTGACTCCAGCATGTGTGTCATGTACACAATAGCACTTTCTGCTTCTTTTTCAGTGTTTGATCCAGGGAGGGAGTTGGGCTTAGGTCTGTTTGTGGTGGCAGTTTGTGTTGTTTGTGAGGACCTCCCAGTGTTAGGAGTGGATGCTTTGCTGGTGGTTTGGGGAGGTGTGTGTACATTGAGGTGAGGTGTGGTGTTGTGGCCTGCATTTTGATTGATGGGTTTATTCTCATTGTTGAGAGTCTTAGAAGTGTCTTTGTCAGATTCACACTTTGGTCCAGATGCAGGTGAATTCTTTTCAGGTGCCTCTGCTTTGATGTGAACAGGCCGTGCATTGAGTTGTGTTGGCTGAGCTCGGTCTACCACCGATTCTTTAGCCTTGGTTTTATCTTGTGCTTGTTGGAGTTTATTCATATCCTCAAGTTTAGCAGTGAGTTGTCTGGGCTTGGCGACCTCTGGCAGGGCTTCCTTAGGCATGCTGAATGGACTGCTAAACCTGATCGCCTGGCTGGTTTCAAACATCTCAGATCTCTGTAGGTGGACCTGAGTTGGTTTGCTGGCATCGCGGATGTTAATGAACCCAATTACATCACTGGGGGGGTCAGGCTCTGGCCAGGTGGGCAGGTAAGTCATCAAGCATGCTTTCTCTAGATTGGTGAGTCCGGGGTGGATGGGAGCAGCCTCCTTTACGGCTTCTTTGCTACCCCTCCTCCGCCTCCTTTTCTTGGTTTCTGGGACCTCTGGATTTTGTGTTTCTTTGGGGCTTTTGTGGCCAGCAGAAGGGGTGGTGCTGGGGCTGTGGTTGCCTAAAGTAACCAGGGCGTATTTGGGGTTGTACAGTTTTCTTGCAAGAGCAGCAGAAGGAGGGGCCACTGAGGCTGGCTGTGGGAGGGGTTCAAGTTCAGGTTCAGGCTCTGTGGCGACCCGCCGGACATCAACCGGGCCAGAGGACGCGTAGAGGAAGCGAAACAGCCTGTCGAAGGCATCCACTGCCTGGCCTGTAACCACAGTGATGAGATTTCTCTCCATCCGCGATGACATCCAGGTGAAACTACAGAACACAAATTCCACATTAGACTACTTTAAAGAACACCAGAACTTTACCAAACAAACACGTCTTCATTGAAAATATACGTAAGGCTGTAAATTCCTACACAGCTCATCTGATGTGGGTGGGACAGCCTGAGATTAACCTGACCCAAAAGTGAATGCGTCATTGTCCAGTTAGGGACTGCACTTAATTCTCTTGTACACTGGATACACTTACAACCTGTTTGTCTAGTATGTAGAGAATCCTACTGAACATTGACAGACACAGTGCATTCTTTATTCATAGAAACAAAAACAGGCGCAGCACACAGAGATAATCTGTTTCTTTCACGGTCTCTCTTTATCTCTTTCTCACACTCTCACTGCACCCACACCCACACACAAACACTCACCCGCACATAAATGTGCACTGACCTGTATGACCCAGACACAGCTTTGTCTCCATCAATGAACATGAATCTGTGTCCCATTCGCCCTCTGACCTTGGTGGAGGACCGAGTGTAGAACTCTACTCCTTCTGTGTAGCGTACACGAAGGTGCTGTAAGACACACACACGCACACACACACACACACACACAAGGAGTATACATGTTATACCTTTTTCAGATTCAGAGCTAACGTTATAAAGTGTGACCTGTGTGATATAGGTTTGTAAAACAATGACGCAGATTACTTGTACTCTTGTACTTTCATGTCACATTGCAGCATTCTACATTTAAAGTGAAAATACGATCACAACAAATATTCATAACGTCTTGGGTCAAGCATACAAAGATCAAAAGGTATTTTTATAATTTTATGATGGGACCTTATCTTCCTTTTTTGAATGTTTATTGATTGATGGGTTCAGGGTATATATGAATAAAATTTAAAAGGCAGGGATACTCCACAGACTTGTGTCGGTCTTACCAGCACTGTAACCTGTAATGTGATTACATTCTTAAAGACACAAAATCATCTGTAAAGCATATGTTAGGTACCAATTAGGACAAATTCAATCATATTTCAAATATCTGATGTGCACATCAAAATGTTAATAGAAGTTTAAACAGTGTAATCTTTACATGTAACCCACAACTGCTTGTTAAACATTAAGTACTTAAAGAAAATATGGAGCCATATACTCCACTTGCCTCCCTTCATTTCAGCAAATCGGTTCACATTTTCAAACTGTTGAGCAATTACGCACACCACAGTCAATGTTAAGTACTGTGATTAAATGTTGTTATTTGCCATGGATTCAGATGTAATCTCTGTCTTGTCTTTACTTGATTTGATTGCTGCATTTAAAGCCATGGACCACACCATTCTTTTAAATTATCTTGACTAAACTTTGCTGGTCTTTGTTGGAACGTGCCTGTTTTGCTCATCTCTGTCTGAAAAGAAAAGAAAACAGTGTGTATACTGTGAAAAATACTGGAGGCATCCCTGAGATTAAAATCTGGTGTCCAACAGGGGTCAGTTCTCTGTCCACTTAAGATGTTTCCTGCATTTGCATGCAAAGAAAACCGTTGTTTGGTCTAGCCAAGACAAGGTTGCTTTTTGAAAAATGTTTCCATTAACCTTGATGGCCACACAAGCTTTACCATCATACAATTTAAAATTGAGTGTGAGACTGTTTTCGTTGCATTGTTCTCAGTTAAACAAAGACTGTGTGACAGTATAGCCATACAGCAATATAATTATAGGTGTCAGTGTTAACATTTAACTAACATTCATGGTAATACATGGGTGGTACAGTATGTGTTGTTATAGTATACATAAAAGACTGTAACAACATTTCAGATAAGATTACACATGAAAGGTACCTCGAGCTCAACACTTTCTCTGTCAAGTCTTTTTCAGTTCTTTCACTCTGACTCACTTTTCATTTATTTTGTTTCCTCACTTATTTTCTTTCTTTACTACAGCTGTGCTCACCAGTATCTGTACATAATGAACCTTGATAATACAAAAACAGAATCCGAATTTTGGGTCAGGATTCTCCAAAGTCCACATTTCAAAAGCTCCTGAGAAAACAGCCCCTTTTTGATGGAATTCAGAAAGAAATCTACTGCGGCCCTCGGAATCCAATAATCCATTGCTTATCCACAATTGTTTACTGGAGTGTTCGGGTGGTAAACTTGGAAACAGTCAGGAAATATCACGTTGTGCAGGGGTTTACAAATGTGTTCATTTTGTTCGTTAATAAGAATGCAAAGAAATGTGGGAAAGTAAACCATTCAACAAAAACTGCAACCCAAAGTTACTATAATTCCAAAATATGACAAAGAGCTACAATGTGAAAGAAATGTGATTTGCATCTAAACCTTCAGCGTGACTGTATTGTCTGCCTTTCCGTTTGCGTTTCTAATTGTCTTACGAAAAATGGACAGATCTTCTAGGGGCGGGGATTCTGAGTCGTGTGGTTCTGCTGCTATTCTAATTCGTCCAATAAACTCACATCCAGCCAGGAACTCCAGCAATATAATCAGTTGTCTTGATGCAGAAGATTATTCGTGGCGTGGCTCGTCTCACAGTAGAAACACGTCTTTTCCTCCCTCCTTTGGTTCCACCCTTAACTTTCTCTGTGCCTCTGTAAATTCCTTTGGCTTACTGATTAGATCAAATCAGCAAACTGCATTTCTGTGTGTGCAAACTGTGGACGATGAGTGCTTAAGCTGTCCTAGAGGGAATATTATGTGAAAATACAACCATTATACACAGCAAAGCGTACTCCCCAGAGAAGAACATCCCAACTAACTGAGACTCTGTGAATTTGTTCATCTGAGGGTGAAGGGTCACTGTTAAAGGGTTGTAATTTGTCCGGAAACCCCTTAAGGCATTGAGTGAGAAGAATCTGGCACCTCTCTGCCTACGTACTCATCTGCTCCTCCTCCCCATCCTGTCTATCCACTTCTCCACCTACTCCCTCTTGTCACTTACAGTTTGCAGTAAAAACTCAAGCTGTCTTCAAGCTGTCACACCTGTCTTCGACTCTCCCTGCCACATCATCCTCTCATTCAGCAGCGCCAGGCTCGGCTCCCCGACAGACTCGTCACGTTGGGAGATTTTGCGTTAGCTGCTCGTCACTGTTCCTGGTCATAACTGCCACCTGTACAGCTGTACAGTGGGCTATCAAATTTTCTGGGATGCCACACAGTAACCACAGTGACAGTTCTGTCTGAGACTTAAATGGTTATAAGGTTTCTTTGGAAGAATAGGTTCTGCTTCAGAGGCTGCTCCCTAGTGACTCAAAGCACCAGCATATGATTCATCATGGACCACAGTAAATCCCTCCTGTGCACTGAAGGGCAAACCCGAGCACACACAGAGTATACAACCCAGATATGGATACATACAACAGCGATGTGGGTTAAAATACTGATGGCTTTGCATGGATTCTCTCAACATTTCTCAGGTGTGCCATGCTGTTGGTTGATAAGTGCATGTGAACTCAAATCCTGCTCAAAGCCTCCTGTCTGACACTCAATGTAAAGCACTACAGACTATTGTGCAACATAGGAAACCCTTAAAGTAAAGCTGTGTTTTCTTAACACATAGCCACTCCGCTAACAAATATTTAACTCATTTAAATGTAAGGCAACTTAAGTCTAAGTGTGAACTGTGCAGCTGTATTTATGTAGGGCAAGCAGGTTTGCACTGTGTACTTGGACTTGGGGCCATCCCTAAGAACGTGAGGAAAAACAAAATGCCTGATGCAGTTGCCAATGCCATGAGAATAAAACAGCCATCCAACAGCCTCCTCGGTCTTTTGTTATGTGTAACTGTCATATGTTTATGTTGATAAAGCACAAACTGCCACATGAGACTGAGACATTTTCTGCTCCTTTGCTTGCAATCTAGATACAGATGGTACTGGAAGTCTGTCAGGCTGTTACTGCCTTTGTGTTTCACTTTAATTCCTCCAAGGCATTAACTGGCAGACGGGAGCGTGTGTTACATGAATGTGTGTGTGCCTGTTCTTGAATATCTGTATGACCTGTATGTCTGTGTGTCAATATGTCTGTCCATTTGTGTGCTCATGTCACATGCAGATACCTTGTGTCTGTATGCGTTTCTATTACTATCTCTTGAGATCCGCACCTTTCTGCATCTTCAGTGTCTCACAGCCGCCTGCCTAATACTGATCTAAACCTCTGTATACCCCAACAGTAAATATCACTTTGAACACAATTAGTGAAGCACATTGGGAGCATTTGTGGGAATTATCCAACACTGCTTCTGCTGTATGTTGGATGTTGTAGAGGAAAGAGGAGCAATGCAGCAGCACTGATGCAAGTCTGACTTCC
Organism: Nannoperca australis; assembly: GCA_036023655.1. Lineage (NCBI taxonomy): Eukaryota > Metazoa > Chordata > Actinopteri > Centrarchiformes > Percichthyidae > Nannoperca > Nannoperca australis. The sequence continues at coordinate 13,959 of JAVQJD010025613.1, read as the reverse complement.
ACCCACCAAATACTGTACTGTTAGATGCTAACTATTAAAAGCCTATCAACTACCGCTCACCAGAGACATTCATATTGGCTAACCCGAGTAAAAACAATCATGGTTGATTAGGCTTGGCAACTTGATCAAAAGATGTACGTCTCCAGAATACAATTCACTGGAGATACAGATTTCCCTGCAATGTACTTTTACGTGTCCCGACATGACCAAAATGTGTTTAATAACTTGTGTTTTTCATGGTAACCAGCCAATTATGGAATAAAACACTGAAGGTAGATACTGTTAGGCAAAAGATGTATCTATGGTACAGTGCCAGCTGGAAGGGATGATTGTGGTTAGTGTGTGTGTGTGTGTGAGAGTGAAAGGGAAAGGGAGAGATGTCATGTGCTTTCACTTATCAATGCATAGTGAAAATCTCTTTGACAAGATCATTTGTACTTATTGTGTTTTACAACAGTAACTTGCCGATGTATTTCATCAGATATATAAGAATCGTTTCGGCATTTCTTAACAACGGGAAATCCCCAACCAACCCCCAGTCCCCATCCAAAGGTCAAAGTTTAACCTTCCATCAGTGAAACATTTACTTTCTATGAAAGAAGTACAACATTTTGTCCTCACACGACTGATAATGAACTTGCTGTCAGTGTATTCTTTTGGTTGTCATGGCAACAACTGGCCAGATTGCCGTGAAATTTGGGGTATGTTTCTCACAGGATGAATGTTAATGCGTTTAACCACCAGGTTACAATGCTCTCTCAAAATAACCCCCCCCCCCCTTAAAACTCTAATTAGAAATGTGCCATGGAATTAACTGAGCATATATGCTATCCAGATGGATAGCAGTGACTGAGAATTAATGCTCTTTGAGGCTAAACGTCAGACCGATGTGCAAAAGTATCAAGTGGGTGACGCTGGCTCACCTTGAGGTGTCCGGCATGCATGTTGGCTCTCTGACACATGGACAGGAAATGAGGTAGCGTTGTGCGTTCCAACAGGATGTAGACAGAAACCCTCCTCTTGAAACCAGCATCTAGCAAATCTCTGAAGATGTCGACGTCAGTGAAGACATCCATCACCACTGCTATTACCTGGAGACAAACACACAACCTCCATCACACACACACACACGGAACAAAACTCTTGCACAAATGTACACGTACATAGTTTATACATGCAAATAAGTAAATACACAGACACACTTTAAACATTACAGTGCTCAAAGATCAGGCCTCAGGCTTGAAGTAACTGTCAGTATACTTATGCAAACCAATAAAATTAAAGTTATTCCACAGGTTTGAGTAAAAAATGATCCCGCAAGTTTCCACGTGACAAGAATAAATCTCTGAAGACAATAATTAAGGGAAGTTATGCGTGTTCTCCCTCTTCTCCACTTACATGAGACATGCATCTTTTCTGTCAGAAGCACTTCAGGAAAATGCCCATAGGATGTTTCCGTGAAATAACACGTGCCACTGAGAACAGCAGCTCAGAAACACTCATGTCATAAACCTGTTCCTTCAGCTGCATGCACAGACAGAAACACATACTCAAACACATGCACGCTGGCAGTAATGCACATACTCATGCAAATATCCAATGTAACACACGTGCTCTCACGCTGCTGGCCACAGTTACAGGCACTTCTTTTCCCTGATAAAGCAGCTTAGTCAAGTTGCACTTTACTCTCGATTGTCTCTTTTGGTCAGCAGTCTGTACTCTGACCTCATGCTGACTGAGAGCCGTGGCTGCTCATGGAAACACTGTGTTTTACAGTTAATCTTTTGAATGGGTACAGCAAGTCAGAGAAATAAGTGGGTCATAAATCCCCATATTCAGAGGTCATTAGGTTTAAGAAGCTTGTAGTATTTTTTAAAGTGTTCCCAGACATCCATTGATTCATAAGCCAACAGACACAAATAATGAATACAGGTACACAATACAGGCCTGTTTCTAATTCTTGCAAACAAAAGCAGAGACCGCAGTTGCTTGAACTTAGAATGTTTCATTGGAGACTGGACATAGCTGCAACACGTCAACACATTTTGTCCATTAGTTGTCCAACATACCTTTTGCGCCTGCGCAATCATTTTCCTGACAATCTCTTTGACGTGCGCCTGACCCTCCAGCGGCGGCTGCGAGTACACGGTCGTGCGCGTCACCCCCCGGTAAGCCTCGCAGTCCGGCCAGCCCAGGTCCATCTGCGGGACGGACGTGTCCGACAGATCCGGCCAGTAGTGCAGCGACAGCGGGGGCTCGTCGTCCTCCACGCTCCCCGGGAAGAGTTCCGAGCCCGGGTCGTACGGCTCCACCGTCCCGACGAGGGTTTCCAGCTCCGGGTCCGACAGGAAGCCCCGCAGGCCCCGAGTCTCCAAGTACTTGGAAAACGCCTCGCGACCGTCGCGGAGGAGAGCCTCCAGCGCGAGCCGCTGGTCTTCGCAGTACAGGAACTCCGGTTTGGACTCGTGCGTCCGCGGGTTCACGTGGTTATCGTCCAGGCACTGTATCTGGGACAGAGCCATGTCTGGAGCACTAAAATAGTCTTAACAACTAAACAAGTCTATAGCTTTAAAAAGTTTCACGGGACAGTTCCTAAACTCCTCTGTACACTGAGTACAGAAAGCTCCTCCAGGGCGTCCTAATTCCTCCTCTGTGGTTTAAACAGCTGAGCAGTTTCGCCCCGGACGTGTTACACATTACTCCATGTACTTCCCTACTTTGGTCAGTCTTGTAAATAGTTTGGCCGGCCATGGTGCATTAACACTCAGCCATCGTCATTCCTGTTGCCAAATGAAGCACTTGACCGGCCAGAGAGAGAGAGAGAGAGAGAGAGAGTGAGTGACACCCTGCCTGCAGCACCGCCCGGCAGGTGTGACCCAGGCAAAACACCCACACCCACATAAACATGCACACCTTTGCCTGTAGGGCTTCCTAACAGTGTCTCTCTCTCTGTGTGTGTGTGTGTGTGTGTGTGTGTGTGTGTGTGCTGTGGAGTGAGAAAGAGAGATGTGTGTTTGAGTTTGACTGCAGAAATAAAGTGATTAACAACACCATCCCTCCCTCATTAAATCATTAGCGTGCTAGTTCCCCATGAGACAGCAGACAGATCATACAGAACTGCACGGTGCTGTTTTACCTGTTAGGTCATGTTTCTTAATTCTCCTGCCACGACTGAAGAGCCCCAGCCTGTGTTTCCAAAAGATCGAAATGAAGCACATAATTACTTTAAAGAAAGGCAAAAACAAAATGGACATATTAGGATGGGATTAATGAGAAGAAGAAAAAACTAACTGGAGGGAACACACCATATATTTATAATAAAAAAAAAAAAAAGTAAGTGTCTTAAACCAAAAAACGTACTCCTCACCTGCGCAGGGCATCACAACTGACCTTTGAACTCTGAAGTAGTGGTTTCGTGTTCTGTAGGAACTGAGAAGCACACTCAGTGTGTCTCACAAGAGCTTCCACGAAATCCCCAAACTTGATAATACAAACGAGTTAATTCCAGCTACAGCGTTTATGCAACGCTTCGCAATAAAAGACAATGAAACAAGTCTTCACAAGGACAGCAGCCAAATCAAACACAAAGCCTCAAGGTTATAAAACACATTTTTAACCTTAGCTGAACTTTGAATGACTTGAAAGCGGTAGGAACCCTGCCCCTCACTTGGCGGGTTCGATCTTCGCAGATGCGTGTGATGTAATGAGCTGTCATTAGATTAGATGTAAAGCAGCAGGAGAAAAAGAGATTACAGTAAAGGCTGCAGGGTGACACGGCTGTCACTTCGCAGAGCAGGGAGGTATGTTTCCCTGCTGCTCACTGTGTGGTGTTCGTCAGTCAGTATGTCTACATGCACATCAATTATTCATTTGCTGTGATTACCCAGAATGTGTTGCTGGGCTAACAGGGGGAAGGACAGTAGGAAAGTGGTCGGACATTGTTTTGCTGCGCCGATTAAGTGAACGGAACACAATGAAGGGGTGTTATTGCTTCCAAATGTTTCCATTACTGATAAATACTAAAAAGGCAGGATGGGCTAAACCAGTTCTAATCAAATAATTCAAACATAAATCTCTGTTTTGTGTGAAGAAACATCAAAGGACCTATTGTCTCTTATTCAGGTTGGCATGAGGAACTCTGGCACTGGGATTTACCATAACAGGTATGGACTGACTGACTTGACAGATGGAGTATATATATATATATATATAAATCTCCTCTTTTCTATGGGACACAGTGGGGGTCACGGCACCGTTAAATATCTGTACGTCCAAAACTCTGTTTGTCTCTCTGTCACTGCTGATTACATGTTTAGTGGATTTCACAAGCTGGTACCTTCTGACTCATTGACTGCCCGTCTCACCTTTTGATTTATTGAACTGCTGATTGGCAGTATACGATTAATTATTTGATTGACTGGGTGTGCGGCTGGTTTGCGAGCTGGTTGTGGTTATTTCTCCTTTCACTGCGAGGGCCTAAACAGCCAGAGGCTGTAAGTCGAACTGGTTCAACTGTTTGGCTGTATTTACTTCTCACGCCTATGAGTATCATTCATGTCACAGCTCACACACCTTCCCCTGCCGCTCGCCTGTTTACTGTCACTCTCTTTCGTAGAGTTGACACACTCCTTCCTCACCCTGCATTTCCATCTTTCATCAGTACATCAGCTTCTTCCTCTGTTTTTATTGCTTGCTCTTCCCCATTTTTCACTCTATAACATTGTTTCATTCTCTATCCTGTCGCTGCTATCTCATAACTCCACTTCCTCCTCCTGTTTGTCTCTATCTCACTTTTTCTCTCTCATCTGTTAGATGACTGAAGAGCGTTTGTCTTTGTGATAGCGTGTCATTGACGATTAATATTCTTAGGCTGTCTCACTTCTAGCGTGTGACACAAATGTGTCATAATAAATGTGTTGGGTCACACATACACACATACAGCTCTACCGCACACACACTTCAAAGTGACTCAGCTGTTTTAAAAAAGAGCATTGATAACAGCAGTACTATTTCTGGTACACCTTTAACTCCTTTCTTCTTCTCTGCTGGATGCCGGCGGTTTATTGACTAACTGTCATTGGCAAGCTAGAAGGGACTGTGCCAGGAGGAATGAAATATGTAATTTATTAAAAAAAATAAGACACAAAAAGAGTGAAAGAAAATAGAACAGACGTGGTTCGGTCCAGGGGAATCATGGGATGTAACCCTGTTTCCTGCCTCATTTCAAACATCACATCCTGATGAGAGAAGCAGCGCTGCATTCCTCACATAGCAGCAGTCATCTGTCATCTGTAATGACATACATTGTGTGCATCGGTGTGAGTGTGTGTGTGTGTGTGTCTGTCACCACTCCAAAGAGGCACACACTCAGACTTAATGCTTTTTTGTTGTTTGTCTCCTTGCTTGTACATGAGATACATTGAGATGTTTGAAATTAGTATTAAATGCACCTACGTTTTTTGTGTAGGAATTAAACTATTATTATCATTAATGTAATGTATGATTTAGTCTATAAAAAGAACATTCCATCACAAGCTCACAGAGCCAAAGGTGATGTCTGCAAATTGCTTTATTATCCAACTAACCATACAAAATGCAAAGACATTCTATTTACAACGATATAAAACAAAGAGAAGCAGAGAAGCTGGAACTACCAAGAATTGGTTACATTTAACATTTGTGCCTGATGCCATGATTCATTTTCTCTCAGTTGACTAGTAGATGAGTTGACGATCGTTTCTAATAGTTTCAGCACTAATTGTGTGTCACAGTCCTGACACTTGGCGGGCATCTTATGCATACAGTGAATGTACGTCACATTCAATTTCCATCTTATGAATATTCGCCCTATTTCCCATTATCAAGCCAGCTTGATGGACAGATCCAAGCACGTGTTTCTATTTTCAGCGTGATCGCCAGCCGGCTTCGGCAGACACACAGGTCAAAGTTCACTTTTGTTCAACTTTGACTGGGCGGATGTGCTCTATCAGCCTACAGAGAGACACTTACTATTCTACACTTATTATTTTAGCTTGTTTTATCACTGTATCTGGTACATTGTCACACTACTAGCACACAAACTGTGGCACAGCTCTCACACACTGCTTACAGTTTGTAATCACTCTGATCAATATTTCTTCATAACTCGTATCACAAATCTTTTTTTCGGGAGTGAATGCGTGCAGAAGACAGAAATGTTATGTGAACGTAAATGAATGCACAGAACGCATGGATTTCATTCTATGCCGTTAACCTGCACAAAGCATCAAATATCATGGCAGATGTCAGTTTACCCATGAAATTAAGTTTCATTCAACATTTAATTCTGTGACATAAAAAGCAAAAAATGGATGGCACAAAATGTGTTGGGGGGCAGGAGGCTCAGACATATCAAGTGGAACCTAATATAACCAACTTTTGTGTCCGTGTTTCTAGTCGTTAACCTATTTTTTTCACAGTTGAAGTCCTCTTTTACAAACTGCTCAGGGTATTTTGTGTATTATTCATACTATATTTCAACAGAAAAATTCATATAACAGAAATTTAAATGTTATTTAATAATAATGTCCAAGCTTCAAGCTCAAAGAGGTAAATGTATCACTTTATTTAAATGATTTGTCATTACAGGTTAAGGAAGACCGGTCAAAGTTGTTACTGTTAATCACATAAAATGTGGTTTTATATTTGTTGCAACAGAAAAAAAAAAACTTTTTACAATGTTTAATCTTACTTGTAATATTTGTAATTTAAGATTACACATGAATAAGAATAAATACATAGAAACAAACAAATGAGCATATTACATTTTAAGCTGTGCATTTTAAACAAAGTGTCATCTGGGCAGCGCTTATCTTACTTTAAACAGAGTAACCTCCTTTACTGAAGAGCACAGGGCTGGACATACACACACGCACACGCACACACACACACACACACAAACACACACACACCAACCAACACCCCCAAACTCATTCACTTTCACTGCATTCACTTTCTCATTAGTACAAAATAAACACATACATAAAGTTTGAAGGTTTACACGTGTTCAGACCAACATTTTACACACAAACCACTCTACACACACACACACACACACCAGCCCACCGAGAGAGGAATCTGCTGTGTCGGTATCCTCAGAGTGTCTGGCCCAAATATTCACAACACAATGACTCTCTGTGTCTCTCTGCTCGGCTCACCGGATCTCCTCGTGGGAACGACGGGAATATACTGGAGCATATCCTGACTCATCTGCGGCGGAGAAAGCCTTGCCCTTCCACGACAACCTCCCGTGGGCCCCACACTCTGTCTTTTTTTTTTCATCAGGTTAGTGTGAGTGCGCTTTTATTTAGCCTGCACCAGTGCAGATAAGCTGTAATAAACGATCTTGCCTGGGAGTATATGTGTGTGGGTTCGTTTGTCCGTGTGTGTTTGACTGTGTGTGTATATGTATGTGAGTTCTCCACAGTGTCTAGGTCCATATCTTATTTTTATTTATTCTTTCCTACGTGTTTAAAGAGAAGTGGAGTTGTGGGATCAGGTGGAAGCAGTTGAGGAGCCTGTAGCGGCTGATTGGGTAAGGCTTGTGATTGACAGGTGGCATCATAGGGAAATGAGAGGAGTCAGTCACATAATGAGCAGTTCAGTTGCAGTTTGATAGTTGTCTGCTCCAGAAATGAATGGGCAAGTGCAGAGCAGGGGAGCAGTGCGAGGGGCGGGGTCAAGACATCTCATTGAATAACCTGTGGGAATGGCTCCGTATTTGACTGACGCGTCAGGTCACTGGCAGTGGTAAATGGGCTGGACGTAGTCTGGGGGGAAGTAGCCCACGTGTCCATGGCAACGGCCTCTCCAGCGCAGCGAATCGGAGCAGTCCATGAGTTCGATGACATCACCACGCAGGAAGCGTAGCTGGGATGGGTGGTGGGGGGTGAAGTCAAAGAGAGCGTGGGCGTGATGGGGACGCTGTGGGGGAAAGTAGAGGAAGAGGGAGAGAGAGATGGAGGAGGAGGAGGAGGAAAAGAAGAGAGAGTTAATGAAAATCTGGGCTCTCCAACTTTTGCTGCTGCCAGGCAGACAAACTCTTTACTTAAAGGGAAACACCATTTATAATAATTTGGTCTCTGTTTTATGCAACATAACATAATGGACCTTAACCCCTGCGCTGCAGACTGGTGCCAGGACATGGGACAGTTCCAAACTAGCTAAAGGCTAAGCTAAACTGAATAGTAATTATGTAATTTCATAAGCTTTTATGAAAGATTTGTGCAGTAATTAGTTTGAATTTAAAATTATGTTTAGCCATTTGGGGAAATATTAGGCTTGTTTACTTTCTTGCCAAGAGTTAGATGAGAAGATCTGTACTCCTAGCTGCAGTTTTATATTTACTGAAAGCAACTCTTGGCAAGAAAAAAAAGCCAGAGCTTAATTAATTTGTTGCAATGACTAACTTAACTTTCTTTACTTTTATTGCAAACATAGTCAGCTGTGGGTTACTTTTAGTTTTCTTCCTCATTTCCTTAGTGTTTATTTGAAGTCCTGGGGATTTAGAAATGTAAGCAATATTTCTGTGGGCTGATTCTTCATACTTATATTATTCTGATTTTATAAATCATTATTTTCTCCAAATACTTTTTCAACATACGCATTAAGAGAAATAATTCCAAGCATCCTTCAAAGACCCTCTTTCTAGTGAAGGATTGCACAACTGTTCTGTTTGTTTAAAAAATTCCCCATTGAATGCAACAATTTCTGGTGGTCAGTACAGTTGTTTTTCTCAGCTCAACAGCAGCAGCCATGATACAGTAGGCGAATTGTTAAATTAAGTGGTGTTTCTTTGAAGCAGTGTACTTATTGCCTCTATGGCTGTGTTTGAAACAAACCAAAACCAAACCAAACATAAAGCTTTGGATTCCTATTGCATGTACATATGTATATATATACACTTTATATATATTACACCACATGGAATAGGAATTCCCAGATGTGTGCTCCACAGAGCAGCTCTTGTATTCAGACTAAGTGACCAGCTGACATGTTTGTCCATTTAATAAACAATGTATTCTTCGGTTCTTTTAAGTACAAATATATTTTATTTATATTTAGCATTTATTTAGTCAAACCATGGTCAGTCAGCCCATTCATATTAAAAATGCATATGATGAGAGAGGTCGGACCAAGAAAGCAGCACACAGACAGAAGAAGAATATATACATAAATATATGTATTGGACAATGCTTGATTATATTTTCTACTGATTCATTGCTGCTCAATCTGTTTGATCATAGGGACCAATTCTGTGAAAGCTGCTAACTGAACACTACTCTGTAGACAAGACTGACATGAGCAGGTGACAACCAGGGTTTATATAGATCTGATATAAGATGATGGGTTTCAACAGAACAGAAAAAGCAGCCACATCATATTTAGACAAATGTTCCTTTCATGTGATTTAAAGGAATAGTTTGACATTTTGGGAAATACTCTTATTTGCTTTCTTTCCGAGAGAAGATCGATACCAATCACTGCGTTAAATATTAAACTACCGCTAGCAGTCTGTTAGCTTAGCTTAGCATAAAGACTGGAACCTGGGGGAAGCAGCTAGCCTGGCTCTGTCCAAATGCTTACTAATGAATATGTTTGTGTAAAAATGTTATGTTTTACAGGGGATCGTATCCCCCTGTTTCCAGTCTTTGTGCTAAGCTAAGCTAAGCTAACCGGCTGCTGGCTTAACATTTAACAAATAGTGGTATTGATCTTCTCAGCTATTTTCTGCTAGAAAGTGGATAACAGTATTTCCTAAAAAACTATTAATTCATAAGAAAAATATTAAATATTTTCGGTGTATATCTTCAGGGACATTTGATATGAAGAAGATACATCTGAAGAGGAGAAACATATGTAGTCGCCCTGTAATGCAAGTAGAGTTTGAACATAGGACATACTGACACACAGAGACAAAAAAGGTAGACAGATAAAAATGTGACAGACCGTTCACATTTACATATGACACCTTTAAAGATCTACTTTGCATTTTGACATGCTGTCTTCTCCCACTCCTGAAATTATGAAACGTGGTGTCAATAAACAAATTAGGTTCTAATTTGCCATCTGGAGACATAAGACAGGATGACTTTCTTTAAACTTTACATGCCCTAACCTGACAACAGGTTATTTTGCTAAATAGCCCAGTCTTATTAAGGGAAACTCTTTTAGATTACTGCAGCACTTTAGCACTTTAGGCTGGCATAGAGGGTGTGCATTTCATAAAAAATTATCCACATGTATCTTGATGAAACATGAAAATCAGGCCACACAGTTCTTCTCTCCTCATAGGCTTTGTTCCATATTTACGCTCAGGCTTTGTCAGGGCAGAGCAGCTTTAAACAGAATAAATGACAAAACTGTAATTTGTTGAGGTCATGAGAAAGAAATAGAAAAATAGATTAAGACACTGAGAGAGACAGACGGAGAGAGAAAGGCGTTGATGTCCTGAATGATGTGTGTGACGGTGAGATAAGAGTGCACACCTTTACACACACACACACACACACGCACACGCACACACACACACACATACACTTACTACAAACACTCTATTAAACTGTTATGTTGGATGGTGATTCATGGCAGAGTGAGCTGCTTTCAGTTCAATCGACAGATGTTGTGCTTTCTCTGTCTCGCCGTGATTTTCTTTGAGTTCACAAAAGCAGTGTTTTTCTCCTCTCCTGATAACCGGCCTCCTCTGATCTCTGTTGACTCGCGAAATGAAAAGCAGTTTAAGAGTAGCAGAAGAAAAGCGGCTATTTTAAGGAGGACGTCTTGAACTTAACTAAATTTTTAGCTGTCAGTTGCACTCCCGCACAGAAAAGTGGATGTGATATGAACTGGGAGGGAGCTGAGAAACTGGAAGGAATACACATTTTTTTTGTCTGTGTGTAAATATCTGTGTTGAAATTCTGGACTTTATTGCTGCAGACTGTTTTGTGTTAGACCAAGCCCTATTATAAAGGCAACCAGGCGGAGGCAGGTACACGCACAAACACGTACACACAAACCAGACAGCAGGATTAGCATCAAGACGTGGACACAATCCATCAGTCCCTAAAATCTATCAAATCCTCACGGACTTATCCTTTATTGTTTTGCTGATCTAGTCTAGACTTCTTGTTAGTGTGTGTGTGTGTGTGTCTTTGGGTGTTAGCGAGCATGTGTGTGCACGCCTCTATTTGCTTGGGTGTCAGTGAGTTTGCATGTGCAATCCTGCATCTTTTGTGTGTCTAAATGGATGTGCGTGTGTGTGTGTGTGTGTGTGTGTGTGTGTGTGTGTGTGTGTGTGTGTGACAGCACAGGGAAAACCCATTCATTTATCCATGCCAGCTTGTGAGGAGCAACGGTTTGGAAGGAGAAATATGGTCCGTCCGTATCAGCTGTGCTCAGCTGCCTTGTGATCATCGTCCTCTCCGGCGCCTGCTCCAACACAGAGCGAGCACTGACAGTGGAACAAATTGCTCTGTAACATCAATAGACTAACAGATTTGTACTAGATTTGTCTCTGCAGACACACACACACACACACACACACACACACATAGCATTTAAGGCAGATAAAATTGCCTCTGACAACCGCCTGTTTCCACTTGAAAACGACAAAGTGTCAAAAAGAGGTTGAAGTTTTGCACGAACAGTCTATTTGTTTGAAGAAAAAGCTTTGAGACACGAGGACATCAGGGATATGTTGGAGGGGAGAAATAAAATAAAAAACTGACACAATTATTTCCCATCCTGCCATGGCAAGATAAGAAGCGATCTGGGGCCATATAATGAGCTGATGTGGAATTAGTTTGGAAACTGCATTATAGGAGGAACAACACGACAAAGCTTGTCGACGAGATGCACGGATTTAGATTAAGCCAGTCCTCAACAGAATTAGTTTATTCTATAAAAGTGAGCCATTTAGTAAAAAAAACGTGATCAAGTGGTGGTGTCAGAGACAGTGAGGAAGATAATTATGAAATAGTCAAACAGTGAGCAGTCATGCATTGGTTGAAGTTAAAGAAGAATAAGGGAGGATTCTTTTGTGCTTTTAGTGTCACTGCCTAACACTTGTGTCAAAGGAGAAGATTAAGTGGTGTGCTGGACATACCATTAATATTTTAAATTCACATACTGTATTCTGAGCATAAATAACAAGGTTACCCATACAGAGAGGGGAGTTATGGAATAACTTGGCAGGAATTTAGGTATCACATACGGGGAAAGAAAATATTTACTGCTTCCTGCCATTAAGCTGTCTTGTCATTTCTCTGACATCATCATTTCCACCTTTAGGGAGAGAAGACTCCCTTAGAGTATGTTTGTAGATACATACTCAGTGAGAGATGTTCAGTGGGCGTTGGAGCTTTGATTGATGCCGAAGGCCAAGGCGAAGCCCCACAGATACGAAGACCAGCTGAACGTGAGTTTAAAGCAAGAGGCAAAAGGACAGTTTGGATCCAAGCTGAAATGAATGTTTCTAATGTGTTTTTAACCTGCAGACCTACCTACAGCGTACCAAAGACTGCTGACTTGAATTACAGATTACAGGAATATGCTAAAAATGTTGAAAGCTAATGAAGAAAAGGTAGAATGATCTTTTCTCTTAAGATGCATTTAAAACAATAATAACTTTAAATGATAGGAAAACGACTAGTCTAGCTATTTAACTAACAATGTCTAAATTAGAAGCACAAATTAGGAGCACATGAGGCTTGAGATGCTTGCTTGTTGCTAAATCAAATAAACTGTTTGTATTGTAAAAATTGAGATAAAAAAGGCAAATCTATCCCTTAAGTATCTCATTAAAACAGTTGCAGAGTAAACGAGGCTACAGACGTAAAGGTATGACTAAGCGGCTGTGATCTGATGAGGGATGACAGATTTGTTCTAAGGCAACATAGCCATGTAGGTAAATACAGCACCTTCAGCACGCCACCCTCAGCTATCGGGCATGTTGTGATACATAATATCTCAAAGCCATGACAGAGCAACACGCTGACCTAAAATACAAGAAAGGATACAGCCTGTGTTATAATGGTGGAATGATACAAGAATACTGTATATGAACAACAGAAAGTCAGAAAAAAAAACATTTATTTTACCAATTAAGTGTCACTAAGATCTGCAGTTCTGATATCTAAGTGTTGAAATAAAGCACACATCTTGAAGCCAATAGGAGAATTGAGAGAAGGATGTGACAAAGTAATTGGTTTCCCTAACCCTAAAATTCATTCATTCATTCATTATCTATTCCCGCTTTATTCTGTAGAGGGTCACAGGGGGTGCTGGAGCTAGCCAGATCCCAGCTAGCATCGGGCGAGAGGCATGCTTGTTAATCTTATTGCTATATTTTAATTCTATTTATTTTATATTCCATATATTCTCTCTATTACATTTTAGTGTGATGATACACCCTGGACAGGCTGCCAGTCCATCACAGGGCTAACACAGAGACAGACAACCACTCACGCTCTCATTCACACCTACGGCCAATTTTAGAATCACCTAAATCAACCTAACATGCATGTCTTTAGACTGTGGGAGGGAGCCGGAGCACCTGGAGAAAACCCACGCCCTAACCCTAAAATACTTTTTGAAAGCATGACCATGTCTCTAGCACTTCTGCTTTCTCACGATCAGTCACAGATTTTGTTTTGTAGCTACACAATTTAAGTATCCATTAATTGTAGACTGCCCAGCTTTAAATAAGAATATATTCTCATGTGATACTCAGATACTTCCCTAAGCGCCTCCGCAACATTTCCAACCTCAGTCACCTCCCCAGATCTTCCCCCTCAGCCTTTTCTCTCTCTGTAGGACTGTGGAACTGCCAGTCGGCCGTGAACAAGGCAGATTTCATCCCAGCCTTCGCAGCCGAGGCCTCTCTTCATGCCCTGGCACTTTCGGAGACGTGGATCCGTCCTG
>JAVQJD010025606.1:0-25301 GCA_036023655.1 Nannoperca australis | reverse complement strand
TATATTTTTTTTAATTTTTTTTTTTGGTTTTTCTATTGGTTAACCAAAACACCCGCCTAATTTTTTTTTCAATTTTTGGTTGTGGTTTTTTGGTTTAAAATCCCCCCCCCCCCCCCCCCCCCCCACACACACACACACACACACACACAAAAAGGGGGAAAAGGAGGTTGTCAGATTTACAGAAGCTTTGGTGCCTCTGTCACAGTCATTTGGGAAATCTGTGTATATATTGCTCTTCTTTGCAATTTGCTTCCCGAGAGAATAGCTTTCGCTTGAGTATGTGTTTGAGTGCTCGTGTGTGTTAGGCGAGCACACTATGTGATCATGTGAGTATCACAGATGGCCTGGGGTCCCTTTGCTGACATGACTCTCATTTATAACCATCAAGGGAGGATGCTGCACCCTTGCCTCTCTTCCCCCTTCTCTCTCTCTCCCGCTCTCGGTTAGACGCATATGCACACACATATACACACACAAACTATGGACTAGTGCACTCTACCTAGCAACGCTTGGCACTGAATGGCATCACACTGCTGCGTGGTCCAACTCTATAGTCAGCGGAATCAATAGACGGCTGATGTTTGAGGATCTGGCTGCTGTCCACAAGGCGGACTGTTTGTCTTTGCTGATCTATCATCACGATCTCCACAGCATTAGGTCATCTTCCATTCACTCACATGTCAAGATTTCAGCCGGTTTAGCTAGAAATTCAGAAGTTGCATAAAAAATAAACTTTAAATTGGTTGTTCTCAGGTTTTTGAGAAACATTCTGCTTTTCTTTTGACATTAAATTCTTTAACATGAGACCTAATTAGATATTCTTTTGGAAACGCCCCCTTCTCTTTAATTCAACAGTTTAATTTTTGAATTCCCCAAGTAAGGAAACTCAACAAGCTGTTACACACAACCCTGACAACCCCCCCTTGCCTTTCTATCCATCCACACAGCAACCAGTGCTCATTGAAGAAAAAGGATCAGCTCCTTCTGGTGTGTTCCCTCGGCCCGTTTAGCATAGGTCCCCACCCCGGGGCTCTCGGGCATGGCTCTGTGCCCTGACACTGGAGTCTGGGGGAATGCACACCCTGCTGAATGCTTTCTAATGGCAGAGAATGGTCTTTAATGAGCTTGAAGATGCAGCGCTCCGTATGGCGTTGTTCACCTGGGAAAATCACAATCTGTGCACCCGAGGACCGGACACAGGCCTACGTAACTAGTCACACACACACACACACACACACACACCCAAACAACCTAAAACACACATTCAACTGGCTTTTTGCAACCTCAGCACACTATTGTCCTTTTAGTGAATAGAGCTGGAACGTGGTCAGTCACGGTTCCATTAGGGTGCTGTGTGTTTGATGTGTGTTACTTTGTCTAATTTTGTGGCCGTCTTCTCCAGTCTTGCAGTTGTTCCCTCTTACACCCTTTCTGTCTAACGTCTTGAAAGAATATTGTATTGATTTCATTGCTAATATTGCCAATAGCAGTAATACATAGAATATATAAGACACAGCAGCCCCCACCTCTCTTTATGCTGGTGCTAGGCGCTAATTAACAATAGCGGTGCCACATATAACCCCATTCGTTCCCTCTCTCCACCCCTCCAGCCCCCTCTCATTCCACCAGTCTACTATCTGCCTCACAAGTCTCTGGAGTCTCATAAACTAGCACACTGAATTTGGACACTCCAACGTGTGCTTTGTTTCCCCCCAACCAGATCTTTCTCCTCATTAATAATTTCCCTGTCCTCTAACCTTTTCTGCATAAACCTTTTCCTCCGGTTTGCTTTATTTGTTCTTTATATTTTCTAACTCTTCCATCTCTTTTCTTCAGTCAGATCAGTTTCTGGGCTGTTCCTTGCATCCTTCATCCTCTTTTTAAATGGCTCTTTTCATACATCACATCACACGTGTGTTTTGTGTCTGCTTCTGTCCCATCTCTCACTGTCTCCCTCCTGTCACCTCCATTTGTGCCCAAGCAGCTGCAGGACTTTCTAACATCCATGACCAGCAGTGAGAGGTGCTCCATCAGCAGAGGTGTGAACGTGACCAAGCGGGGACTTCCCTCTCTTCCTTGGGCCACAAAGGCGGGATGGCCTGCAACAGAACATCAGCACCAACAGAAAGGCACCCACTTTTGTTTGCATTTAATGGATGCTGCCCATTCACTTACACGCTCCCCTACTCTTAGCTCTCTTTATTTTTGGTTTCTGTCAGCTTCTCTTTAAGCACAAGCAGTGCTATGAAAGGCCTTTTCTCTCTCTTTCTTTCTTACTTTCTTTTTGTGCTATTCGAAATAAAATCTGTTCTCCAGCAGTTTTACAGTTGAGTGCACATATGCACAAAAGTCAAAGGTGTCTTTGATGTCAACCTATGTAAATCTCCTGCTTTATCCATCTTTCTTTGAAAGGTCCTTGCAGATGTGCGCTCAGCCCCCCTCCTCACCTGAGTTTTACTGTTCCACTTCACAGAGCATCAGTGGTCAGGTCAGCAGAGCACGGTGAGCCTCAGCTTGTGGGCCCCAGAGTCAGGAGTTCGGGGCCCCTACTGCCCCCCAGAGGGAGTGCCCGTGGACGCAAGGGGAGGGCCAGGGCATCGCTGTTTGACAGCTCAACACACAGGGTCTGCTGGTGACCAGGGGCCCAATGAGGGGGCCAAACTATACTGCCTTAGATAGCACCACACCCCGGTTCCATCCCCCAAGCCTCCGGGCTGTTGTTCCCTCGGAGAAGAGGGTGTGTTTGCAGGAGAGACCAGGCGAGGAGAGGCAGGGCCCGGGACAAAAGACGGTCCTCTGGCTAGCACTGTTCTGCATGGTAGCGGCTGTATTCTTCTCCTCTCTTTTTTCAGCTGCCTTTGTGGGGATGTGATGGAGGCCGGGGGGCAGATATGATGGATGGATTTGAGGGGCATGGACGAGTTGGGGGGGCCACGGGGACGACGGGGATGGAGGGGCCCACTGTCGTGCTCCCTGTCTGAGAGGAACGTGCGAGGCATGGGGTGGCCCTGGGTGGTAGGCGGACTCGGGCCGGGGGTGTGTATGGTTCTGTGTTGTGTGTTTCATTTTGAAGGAGCGTGGATGGAAGTGGGGGGAGGGCGCGAGCCTCGGTGAGAAGGAGCGTGTAAAGGATGCGAGGGTCCTTGCGGTATCTGTGGGTGAGGGACGTTGCTGCGGGAGGGGAATTGTTGGAGACCAGGACACATGTTGAGGAAAATGAATCACTTTTCAGCATCGTGGGGGTTTCCAGCTTTCCTGATGAATCTGCAAGAAAAGTTCACCACAAGCAGATTTGTTCTCAGGTTGATAAATATTGGCCACTATTGCAAAAGTGATGCACTTAAATATCAAATATCATGACAGATCAATTGACTTTTATACAGATTTGCATTTATCTTGAAAGTCCAGTCATTCTATGATATTCTTAATAAGGAGAGAATAGAGTAAGTGTGTTGCACTGCCTACTGTCTGTGTGTATGTGTGTGTGCATACATACTGGGTGCTGCTTTATGTGGAGCTCAGTTCTCTGGGGGTGGAAAGACAGATGAGGGTACAGAGTTGGGATGAGGCCACAATAACTCATCATAGACAGTATAGAACCAGGGCTGGATAGATTGTTTAAAATAATCATCATATGGCTATCCTTTGGCCAACAGCATATAATACCACACACACGGTACATGATGTTGTCATCAATATTGAAGCTTCACTCTTCTTGTCTGTGCTCATGCTTCTTGTGTAATCTACAGAGCATCTTTCTCTTTATTTCATCACATGAGGAATACTATTATTCCCAATGGGATTTCCCTCCTCCTATGGCCTCCTTACTGCACCTTGCAGTGTGGAATGTCCTCTCAACAAAGCCTGCCTTTCGACTCGCTTTTCTCTCCAACTGTCCACCTTGCGATGTGGAATGTCCTAATCCATAGTAGATACATGAACAAGTGCTGATAACCCCGGGAACACCTTTCAGCAATTTACATTAACCCCCAACTGCCTGACACTATTCAAACTCAGAATTCCTTGTCATTTGACATGTAATTAGAAAAATTAATGTAATGTCAAGTGACCTTGCTGCTCCTTTATCTCATAAACCAATGGTTTGTTGTCAAAGCTTGTTTGAAATGCTTCAGATTGTTGTCAGGGTCACTAGATGGAGTTTGAAGACATTTGGTTTGATGTTTCTGAATGAGGTATTTAGACATTAAGTATGAGGTTGCTGTTTTTAGGACAAAAGTTGCAACCTCATACCACTCCCAATGTAGTCTGTCAATTAACTGGAGGTCTTTGTTGACACATACAGACCACCTGCTGCATCACAAAGTGCCACACTTTCACTTTCCTCTCACCAACAATGATAGCACACCTCCTCCTGCTGCATCACAGACAGGAAAAAACAAACAAACAAAAAGGAATCCGGGACAGACCCCATCTTTTGCCCATCAGATACCAGTCAGGACCTGGCAACCTGCTGGCATCCCTCTGGATGACTGAGATCAGTATCTGGCAACATGCTGGTTGTCCAGTAGCCGGCAGCCTGGTGGCTGTCATCCAGTGCCCAGAGAGAGACATCCTCTTAGGGCTGGGACAAAGGTGGCTGGTCCTCAGGGATTACCCATTAGCATGCTAGTCTGTGTGTTTAACACTGGCCTGAATGGAAAGGACAAGAGCCAGCACCCTGGTCTATTCTTAAGCAGGAAAGTGTTACTGTTTCAGCTGCTAATGCCAGTCTGACTTAAGCATTTATCCGCATATATGCATATATATGAGAGGAATTTTTCTATCGGTATGCTTACTGACTTAATGACCAGGGGGCATTTGATGCAGTAATCAATTTGATTATTTATTTATTATTTATTTATTGGTCCTTTAGCAGTTATCAGACTGTGACATCCACCAATTTAGGAGCTAAAATACATATTGTTTGTTGTCAGATATGCAGAATCAGTGTGATTAATGCCTTTATGGCATGAAAGAATGGCATGAATCACATAGAAAAGCTAAATGAATGCATATAATTATTTGCTTGAAGTTTGAAACCAGGTGGTATGAAATTATTGCTGATTTATTCATTCAGTGAAACTAGCCGATTTCTCAACGGTGATTTAGCTATGTGTGAACTGAGAAATCATAGTCTTTCTTTTTCTCTGTATGTGTGTGTTAGCCTAATGATGTGTAAAGACGCCTGTATGGAAATGTGTATTTGTGAATCTTTGTGATTGTCCTTCAGTGATTGTGTTTTCGTGTGTATGTGTGTCCATGATTGTGTGAAATGCTCCTCTTTTCGCGCTGCTGCTGTGTGTGATTATGTGCTCAGACTTGCTGGCTGGTGGCTGATAATAACACAAGAGGCCGTGTGTTTGTGGATCTTTTAGCTGAGTAGATTCCCACCGTGCTCAGCGTGTCTGGGCTCTGTGTGTTTTTGAGGTTGCACGCGTGACTCTGCCAGCTGTTCTATTCTCCCGTTGGCCCCCTCAACCCTACCCAGCCCTTGTCCCTCACCGACCCCTCCTTCCCTCAGAGGCCTGCTCTTCATCTGATAAGGGCCGCGCTGGCCAACCCTCAGCAGAGCTCCTCAGAGCTGCTCCATGTTAACAATACACGCTCCTTCCCCTCCACGCTCACGCCATTTACATGTGAAAACACCGGGTCTTATCTCCAGTTCACTGGCCAAGTGTGCGTGTTCGTATATCCGTGAGAGGCCTTGAGAGAGAGCTGCAAGCAAGGGAACAGTAAAATAAACACCTATGTGACTAAATCTATATTTATATCCCTACTTAAACTTAAAATCCTCTTTTCCAGTAGAGACATATCAGAAACTACATGAGCAAATGAAATACACACCTCAAGAGTCTCATTCAGCACTAGTTGGAAGAATTAAGGTCTTTATTGTCAGTGGGATATTAGCCAGCTTTATCACACTTGCACTGTATGCAATAGCTAAAGGCTACGGTAATGCCAAAGAAAAGACCCCCGAGAGAGGAAAACTAGTCTCTCTGCTCCGTAACCTTGGAATTTTGCCACGGTGTCTGTTAACAATAATCCTCATCTACACGAACATTAATGTCACCACTTTACCATGACAGCCTAGCTATCACAGCATCATTGCCCACTGAGGGTCCATTGACTTAAGAATAAGGGGGGTAAAGGGCAGCATCCTCTGGTACAGCAACACACTATTTTGCAGGATATGTAGAAATTCCCTTCTGCCATCACACCAGCTACCGGGCAGCCAGAGACAGGACAGACAGCAAAAGAGAAGCGTGCAGGATTTTAATTAAAGTCTGTGTAGTTAAGGGCTCGGGCTAAGCAAACATGGGCCTCCAGCAGCAGAGTTTAAGATGAGGCAAAGGAGAAAGAGTGGGGCGATGAGAGACAAGCTCCTAACATTGGATGAGTGAGGAGGGGCGAGGGTAGTGAAAATGAGAGATGTGTGAGTGTGAGAAGATAAAAGATGAGCAGACCGGGGATAAAGGACTATTAGGAGGCGAGGGGCAGGTAGAGGGATGGGAGGACAGGAGATGGAGGAGGGGTGTGCGCTGTCAGAGATGGTATCACACGTTATCTCATGTATTATAATGTGATGCGGATATTGGGGCGGGAGGGGCAAGATGAGATGCAGGGCTTTGGGGGACATTACAATGAAAATCGGGGGCTACTGGTGATTTAATATTCATTCATGTATTCACTAAACTCTGTGTCATCAGAGATTTAGATAGTTGCCATGAATATAAGATATATGCAGAGCTGAGCTTGAATGCTCCACATTTTACCAAAAAACTATCAGTAGCTACTTTGATGAAATGAAATGTAGCCGGACAGAAATGAAGAGCTTCAGTTGTAAAGTTGCAAATCAGATGATTCAGCTGTGGGATTTGCCCATTGTGGTGACACAATGACATCTATTGGTGGAAATGTAGAACTGCAGGGCTCTGTTCAGCTGCTACTATATTAAACTCAGGAGGTTCTCAGCTAAATAACAATTATTTTGATTTCATTGACTAGTACTTTACACCAGTAGAGGGTTTTTAAAAGTGATATTGGAAATATAGTATTTGGATATTTGGAAAATAACTAAGTACATTAACTAAAGTATTGTACTTAAGCAAACCTTTGAGTTATGTGTACTTTACTTGAGAATTTTTATTTCATGCTACTTAATGTTCGTCCAGAGGGAAATATTGTACTTTTTACTCCACTGCATTTGCTTTACTGGTAAAGTAATAGGTTACTTTGCCCATTAAGATTTTATCCATCAAAAAAACAAAACACATGATAAGCTTATAAAATACAGTGCGCTGTTAAAGAGAGGACAAGTGCTTCCCAAACGTTTTGACTGGTGACCCCTTATAAAAAAAAAAGTCTAGTAATTTAAATAACAGTTTGAGGCCTAAAGGATTAAATCCAGTATTTTGCTAAAAAGCAAATGTTAGAGAAAAGTCTAAAATAGGACTACAAATTTGTACCACAGAACACTTTTATTTATATTTTTACCCACATCCCATTAATAATCTCACAACCCCTCAGATTTATCTTGTGACCTGACCCCCAGGTTTGGAACCACTGAACTAAACTACCTCTGTGTGTGTGTGTGTGTGTGCATATATATAGTGCACTGTAGCATCAGTATTAACAATCTTATAATCAGTCACACTAGGGCCACTTTTACTACAGAATAAGTACTTACTTGAGCTGATAACGCTTCTATATTTTTACAATGAGGTATTTTTTCTTTTGTATGGGCTCTGAATACTTTCCCCACAGAATGTTTCATTCTGTCCACCCACAGTGTAGACTCAGACTGCATTCCTGCAACTAAATCTTTACTATTTGGGGATCTGAAGGCTAAGGTTTGTCTGTCTGGGGCACGGGCTGTCGTACAGCTCCAGACTTCGCTCTAAACATATTTTGACAGTATATTAAGTTGCTGAGAACATGTAATATTAGATCTCCAATAAGATCCATACACAAAAAAACTGAGTCAGAATTTTATATTACTTTCAATGTACACAATACAAGGGATAAAAAGAAATCATGATGGGCAATATGTAAATAATTAACCTCATGAGATCAAATCAGAAGAAAAAGAAAAGGAATTTGATCTTAAACATTGCTTAAAACGAAACCAAGATACAAACAACAGAACAGACAGATATGGTATAAATTTTGTCCTGAGAAATGTTTTCCAGTTTTACAGCAAATTAATTTTGTTTTACTCAATACACTGTTGCACATTTTGGATATAACAAAGGTGCAAACAGCTGTGACGCATAATCATTCCTTTGGAGGGTAATATCCTTGGGTTAGGGTCAACAATGATTATCTTTGGTTTGATTGTTTTTCTTGCACCCGCATTATCACGGCTGGCTCTAGAGGAACACTAAGCACAACTATATTTACACATTCGTCTCTCACTTTTATCTCTACTTTTAAATAGATTTCTTTACTTTCCCTATGTCCTATGTACAGTGTCACACAAATCCCGTTTAAATGAACGAACAAAGGTCAAAAGGCAATAGCACATTTATAAACACAGATCCTTCAGATATGGATTTCATCAGTCATTGTCTAATACTACTGAGGATGATTTTCCAGAATGACATATATACATTAAAACAATCTCAAGCTAAATTTGAAAAAAATGATCTAAGACACAATATTTTTGTCATGTGAACTTAATGTAAAATCTCAGACCAGGCTGCTGTTTTTAGAAGTTTTAAAAAGGCTATTTGTGCCCTCAAACACATACACATACGTATCACATACAAAGGCACCAAACTGGCACAGAATAAGGCCTCAACAAAATCTTTTTTTCTCTACATAAAAACATTATTGGTCTTCAAACAGAAATGTTAGAAAAAGTTTTCTTTGCCAACAGAGGTGGTTCTTTTTCTTAGAGGAATGATTTATGAAACTCACCCAATAAGAATATATACTTATACAATTTCTGCTCAGCATTATTTAAAAAAGATTCACTGGTCCTTTACAAATTTTTGCTTGATTTAACCAAATGACATCAAGAACTACTGTGAAAAATATTGTGCACACACTGCTAGAAATATTTCTTCTCAACAACTCAGTGGAAACATGTTATTATGGGTTTAGTTTTAAATACCATTACGAAATGTAAATTTTTATTATAATCAGTTCACTGTAGCCATAGAATTAGATCAGTGTTCACACTAACTCTGAAACAGATTAAAAAGTTTGAGTACCTCTGATTAAACTGCTCTTGTATCACAACTGTGTGTGTTTCTGTTAAACTAATCAAAATGTACAAAACACTAAAGTATTTTCTAAAAGTCAACCAACTTCAGTAAGAATAAGGCAACTGCATGTCATTGCTTAAATGATCTAAGTATAGTATGACATTAAATGTAGCAGTAATTCTCAACAGTACAGATTTCATCTAGCATTCAGGTATTTTACAATTTTAACGCAATAAAAATCTCTTATGAACTCCAATATGGAAAATATTGCAGATGTGAAACGTGAAGTGCAGTATGTGTATTATTAAATGGTGCTGCCAAAGTGTGTTACACAGAATAACACCTCTCTATTATGATTAGACTAAAACACTGACCGCTTCAGGTGCTGCCACATTTTGCTATCATCAATATATGATATGTTAATGATTATGTTAATGAACGGCACTCCTACTTCTTTGAAGGTGCAGGTTGTGGTCACTGTTAGGTAACATACAGAGTATTTCTTTAACGGGAGAACAATTCAACTGGACTTGTGTAAAAGAAATGAATGAATGTAACTGATTAACGTGTGGTGCAGCCATGACCCCAGCAGGGGGAGCCAGCATACAATCAGTCTAGCAGGATGAGCCTGTCTTGGTCCAGTGCTTCAGTTGGCCGACATGTTGGCAGCGAGTTTAGGACCGTGTTTGTTCTACAGCCTCTTAGTCCCTGTTGATTCTACTTAGCAGGTCTTTGCTGTGGACTTTCTTGGCCTCACATGGCCCTGCAGCTTGCTCCTTCAGTCCTGCAGTCTCGTACGTTCTAACTATTGCAAGAGTCTATGAGAGAGCGACTACAGCTGGTCTGACTCCTCTGTGGAGCTCGAACTTGGCTGCGTGCCTGAGGCCACAGTTCTGTGTGTGGCGGGTGCAGAGGGATGCGCTGCGGTGTGGCTCAAAGGGTCTTGTGGGCCCTCGTATTGAGGCAGCTCGCCCTCCGATGGAAGCTCCGCATCTGAGAGGTACGGAGGAGGAGGGAGGTCAAACCAGGGGGGCCGACTAGGAGGAAAAAAAACAAGAAACAGATCGAGGAACAATATGATGCCAGGGCTGTAATATGAACTATTACACAATGATTGAACAATGAACATTTGTTGACTGGGACCAGCAGCTAGCAAATATTCAGGATGTATATCCCTTTCTGACCAAATAACATGACTATGTAAGAAACTGTCATTACTTAAGGAAACCTGCAACACAGTAAGCTTCTCACTTTTGCTTTTTGCTTTACATTATCGTCATTTAACTCATTGTCATGTATGAATTTTTACCATTTTGCTTCTTTTCCACCATATTATGATTTTTCGATCATGGTTCTATGCACTTTATGTAAAGCTCTTATTTGGAAGACGCTTTGGATAAAAGCGTCTGCTAAATGCCTAAATATAAATGTAAATGTAGACGTCTTATTTTGAGCAACTAGAAACAATGTTGCACTAAATGACCATAAAATGAATCATTCTGAAGCTGGAAAGTGATGCTTATTAATCAGAATATCATTCTCTGGGCTTTTATAGCAAATGTTCACCATCTTTCTGTGTTGTTTTAAGCAGCAACATTCCTCTTCTGTTTTATTAATAAATGAGTAGCCAGCAGGTTAGAGGATTAACTAGTTGTGCATTACAAAACACATAAAAGCACCACTGAGACAGATGCAGGTATTTCTAAAAGCATCCTTTCCAACAGATTTGGTCGGTGTGAATTCAAATTGACAATATGAGAAAAAATGTAATCAAAGTTTCATTATGTTGTGTTAAAATCCCATACTAAATTCGATTATACTTAGAGCCACTAATTCTGCTTTAGGTTTTTGGTTATCATCCTGAATTGTTCAGTTGTAGTTATCACGTCATGAATTATAGTGCAAATCTAGCTTTATGGCAATGTAAAAAAACATTCTAAACTTAAACACAGCTGTTAGAATCATTATTCCTTTCACCTGACATCCAGAACAGCTTGTGAGTATGATGGAGGTGAGTCCATGGAGAGTCCGGAGCGATACAGGGTCCCGGACAGCAGCTGCAGTGCCTGAGGAGTTGAGCTGTACTGGCCCGCTGTGGTCGGGGGGCCGTGGGAGAGACCTGGACCCCCGGGATGGATGTGGCCCCGGTCCAAGATGACCAGACGGGACAGCAGCAGGGGCTGGTGGTGGTGTGAGCTCCCTCTTACGCCTCTGGGCAACAGGACGCTCCGCTTTCTCTGGTGATGGAGCACCAAGGCCAGCAACGCCACCACCAGGACGAAGATAACAGCGCTGCCGATGACGGCGTAGGTGATGCTGGGGTAGTAGCGCAGACGATAGTCCAGTGTCACAAAGTCCTGCCCTGGAGCTGCAGGAAGGAGATGAAGAGCAAATTGAGGATGGATGATGTAGGAGGTTGGGGAAAAGGGAGGATGAGTGGTGGTGAGGGAGACAAAGAGGGGAATGGAGGAACGAAGGATGCAGAGGAAGAGGAAGAGGGAGACAATTTAAGGGAATTGGAGGTTAAAGAAACGGCACGATGAGTTGTGGAGTTGCAGAGCCAGGGGAACGGAGAAGGGAGTGAAGGAGAGGGCCATGAATATCAAGCAATAAATTGTTTTCAGGTTCATTCTAAAAAGTGTTCTGTGTGATTTAACAGAGGCTGCCTCTCTTGGAGATGAGAGCGTTACATAATAAGCAGAACAGCAGTCAGACGCTCCCCAAGAGCTTCCAGAGATGAGGAGAACCAAATGGAACATTGTGTGAGGTGCAAAGGCTAGTTCTGAGGCCCACAGTTCAACAGCAGGGACATCACTCCCTCTGAAGCAAGAGGAAGAACAGAGAGGGGAAATACTTCTTTGTGAGGACAAAACAGCTCATAGCAGTTTTAGATAAAACGTGAGTTGCTCAGCATTGAGGATGAGAGGAGGCAGAGGAACACCAGGGGCTGTCACAGATTACCATGTTTGTCGCAGGGAAATGGGTGCAAACTACTTGGGAGTCGAGGGAACTTAAAAGTTCACGATGAGAGCCGCGGCCGGCAGTAAGAAATGCAGAGCAGTTAACTCACTGCCTGAAATGAAGTAAGGGACTACTGTAATGCCAGAGAGCACTGCAGCTTATTATTCCAGACGGGATGAGGGAATAGCACTTAAACATTTCCGCTGATATTACAGTGTGAGAATTTCAATCAGGCACTCGGGGTGAGGCTCATGTAAATGGCGTCTCTGCTGCTTACTGACAGACAGCACTGTTGTACTAAGAAGGGAGGGAAAGTGGAAGGAATCCTATTTATTACGGAGCTGCAGTAAGGCTGTGCTAATGAGAAATGAGCTACATAAAAGTATTTTACAGTTGCTGTTTCTGCTCAAATTACACTAATGCCTAAGGGGGCTGTAAACATCAAACCTCCATGTGCCTCCTAAAAAGTTAAAACACTTTCTATGTTCTGTGTAAGAGGTTTCTGTGTTGCTGCCTAACAGGCTGCGGGTATTAACGCCTAATATACACTTAGAAGGACCCACATCCCTATCCACTAGACGTCATGCAGACAGATATTGCCCAGAAATGACCATTACCAGATACCTCGGGGTTGAATCAATAGTCTGAAAATGCTTCCATCTGTAAGGATTAGATCCCCTTAAACTGCAAAGCAGGCAAGCCTTTCTTGGAGCTTTTTGAAGTATTCCAGATGTATGCTGACTTACAGGCTCTTGGGGGATATTGTGTTTAGCAAAGGCTAGAGATTCTCCCCACATGTACAAGCTAGAGCTACAGGGCCTCCACAAAAGGTCAACCAGTGTGACCCCGCTATATTGAGTTATAGGTCTGATCCACAAACTACACCAACTAAAACGCTTATGAAAGAGAACTCCACTTTCTGAATCTGAATAGATGAAGTAATATACTGTGTGTCTCTGCACTGGAATTCATGCATTGATAGAGGTCACAATGTGCACTTAAAGGAATAGTTCCACATTTTGGGAAATTATTATTATTATTCGCTTTCTTGCCGAGAGGTTAGGTGAAAAGTCGATACCACTAGAGTGAATACGATTTGACAGATTAAATTAGTGAGCTTTAAGGGTACTTATGAGCTAATTCTGTTTCCAGTCTTTATGCTAAGCTAAGCTAACCAGCCGCTGTCTTCATATTTAACTGACCCATATGAGATATGACACATGAGGCAAGAAAGCAAACTTTTCCTTTCAGAAAAAGCTCAGTATTTGTTTTTTTAGCATTTGTGTTGACAAAGCAGCAAGCTGTCATTAGAGGAGGTTTTTTGATAGTTTTTTCTTCTTCCAGACACCATGCTGCATGTTTCCTCTGTCGATCTGACCTTGAAGGCCTGTGGGAGTCCTCAGCAGTGTTTGTGCGCACATATTGTTGAATTCCCAACAACAAGCAGCCTGCCATCCAGCCTATGTATGTACCAATGTGTAGTCAGGGGCCCCATGCCTTAATTAAATCTAATCTAATTCAGATGCTCCACCCGCCCGCCACCCCAACCAGGCACCAGCCAATAAAATAAGCCCCCACGACCCCTCCCTTGTGATTTAAAATTGGCCAGTCCTTCACGCTACCAATTAATTATGAACTGGCCTCTCAGCAGAGAAAGGCCAAAACAAAGAAGAATTATTTCCATAATTACCTAGTAAAAAAAAAAAGCACAAATAAAGAGATCCCACCGCTGCCACCCTACGCTACGTATCAGGTTTCACTGCAGTCCTCTGGGAGCAGAGAAACACACACAAAAGGAACTCATAATGCTGTAACATTAACAATGGGAGGACTAAAAAGCTGTTTCAAATCACACAGGAGATGAAAAGACAGGGAGAAAAAGAGACTGAAGCAAGTTCCCTTTCTGTCAGAGGAGAGAGGTGCCCCCCCCACGCCCGCTGTGTGTGTGACTGAGCTTCTGAAACACAGACGGCAGAGCTCTGTTGTTAGTTGTAGTTATGGCACAAAGAAAGGTGTAATCACCACATACAAAGACAGGTGAGGGGGGTCTCGCAATAACAATGGTAATTCTGATTCAAAAGAAAAGAGTCCCAATCACACAAAAGTGCCTGACAAAAGACACATCCAGACTTTTTGTCCTTTGACAGCACATGATGAGAATATTAGTACTATTAGTTTCTATCTGCAAATCTTACTGTTCACTTCTACCTTGAACATTGAATCTCTGTGAAGAATGGATTCACACATCGAAGTCCTGGATGGCTGAATCAGGGCCAGATGTTGTGTTTAGGGTACATCAAAGAAAAAAGGGAAAAGCCAGACATTCACTAATCTGATACAATCTTTTTATTTTAAATTCTTTGGATCATCATTTCTGCTCATATTGCCTTCTTTTAGACAAAAAACAGTGAACATCTGATTGGCATACATTATGTATAAAGCAGGTAACTCAAATCAATCAACCTTTTACTGGCTTTCAAACTTTTACTGTCACCCAAATCTCTCTGACTGGTGTGATCATGTACTCAAAGTATCTGGTCCTCAGCATCTCTGACAGTGTTACTTTGTACCAAATTCATTTGATGGAACTGTCATGATCAAAGTTGAACATCAAAGTTCACTAGAGGCTTTCCTGTCTTGTCAATCTTGACATGAAAGGATCAAGTACATCCCTGCCATTAGCAAAGCTGCTAGGACTCTGTTGACTTCAAAAGGGGTGAAGTCCAAAGTGAAGGAAGCCTTCCTTTTAGCTCATTCAATTCAATTCAAGTCTTGTGTGACATACCAAAAGATGACATTTTAAAGACCTGCTGCATGGCACATCAGGATTCAAGTTGAAGTAGATCAGTGATTTCCCAACCAGCAGTACTTGTACCAAGTAGGGTACTTTTGCAGTTGCCAATCAGTAACTAGTCAACAAGCAAGAGAAGCCTAACTAATTAGCTTAAAGTAATGGTTGAAACATTTCGATTCTTCGTACAAATGCAGACTTGACCAAACTCCCCTAAACACTACTCAGTTGTATGAAAAAAAAATATTGGTAACAATACTGACATTTTAACCATTTTGGGGATGGTCTGCCTAAATAAAACCAAATAAACTACTTTTGATGCTGATGAAAAATAACCCTTCTGCTAACTCGTTTGAGCTAACGCTAATTTGTTTTAAATGTTAAATAATGTACTTTGTCCCATTTGACACCATATATCTACCAATACATTTTGTTCATCTTGTAACTTCTCAAAGCACTAGCAGTCTGTGAAAGTCTATGGTGCCACAAGCATTCTGAGAGTGGATCAGTGAGTGGATAGATTAAGGATTAAAGGGAAATTTCCAGGAATTTCATCTTGGGGGCGTAAACATTACCCCACATCAGGGACATCAGAGGAAACATTTCTGGGTGAAGCTGCATGTTTAAAAGAGGCTGCACATAGAGCCATAGTACTTGTGTTGCACATTAATAACCTCACACTGCAGCACTCCCTGTGACTGTCCCTCTAACAGTGCTTCTATACTGTATTCATAAACTCATAAACCTTCCGTATGTGGTGGGGAGGTGCAGCCTTTCCACCACTTTAATTACCTCAGAGTGCCTTCTCCACACATCTCTCCCCCTCCTGTCCCGTGTGCTTTTTGTTTCCCCCTCTTGGTTCCCCTCTATAGCCCCCAACCCCACATGCTTTCCCTCCTCTCCTCCCCAGCCACTATTCCACTATTCCACTCTGCTCCCCCCTTGTTGGTAATTTACTGTCATGGAGTTGACACGTACCTTGCCTTTATGATATACAACAACTGCACTCAGCCTGGGTTACATACTCAATGGAATGCTTATCAACAGCAAAAACCTATCAAATCTCTCTTTCAATGTTTCTCCACCTCCTCTTCCTTTCTCTTTATACTCTCCCGCCTTGTTCCCTCTTTCACTGCCTTTTCTCTCTCCAATAGTCTACCACTCTCTTTTATGGCATTTTATTACCTTGTGTGTGCTTTTGCTTTCTTCTACATCTCTGTGCCATGCTTTCTAAATATGGACAGTTTCATTTTTCTTCTAATACTGTGTGAAATAAAAATAACTAAAACTAGTACTGGCATTGCCAGGGATTCAGGCATGACTCAAACGACAAACAGACTGATATATTGGTATGTCCAATATTACTGGCCTATTTTAGCTTATCATATATAATGATGGTAACTAAAAGAACCAAATGCACGTTTAAGGTAATATAGAAACAGTTTGGCAATTATACGCTGTAGTTTGTCCAGCGAAAAGCACATACAAGTTCCTTTTTCAACTGTAAAACTGCTACGTACATCTTCATCTTAAACGTCACAGTGAAATGTAAGTCAGAGAATCTTTGTCTTCAGTAATGTGACATATTTCCATTAATAATTTGATCTCAACCATACTCTCTTGGACAAAGGTTTTTGCAGACTGCGACCCAAACACACACCTACTATATCACTCTGCTAGATACCACAACCAACAACCGGCCAAGTGTGATTTTGTATAACACGTGGGATTAGCAGTCGCCTAAAATCACATCTGACTGAATACATTTATATGAACTACATAAAACAAGTATTGTACGGGAAGAGAAAAAAGGTATTTTGACAAAAAAAATGAATAATCTGACACATATTTAGCATGCATTGTGTCTTTAAATAACTACATTTAAGGGATCCTGATCAAAGTTCTTGGTTTATATTTGGTTATGTTATTCGCTAACATCACAAAACAAATATCGACAAATACATTGTCAGAAGGTCACCCATGTATTTGTGTCAGTGTGTTTTAGTGGTAGATGCTACCAACATCACCTTCTAGAGATAACTCCAAGATTTACATTAAACTGTGGAACAGCCCATAAGCAATAAGCAATCACGTCAAAATATTTCAAAGTCAAATAAAAACAAAATGAGACAGAATATTGGTGCATATACATGAAAATAGAAAACTATATGCAGCTACTGAAGCAAAGTGAGGGCCGATAGTGTACAATAGGCTATTGAGCATGCAGTGAATAAAACAAGCTCTGTCGGAACTCCTTTGTCTGTCTTTAATCAAACTATGCTGCAGATCAACAGAAGACATGTTGTTGGGTTGCTGAGATACAAGTTTTTTTTGTTTCTTTTTTAAAATGGAGCACATTCCTTTATCTTGCGCTAATAAAAGACACCACGTCTTAATTGCCACACTTAAAACACATCTGAAAAAAGGGAATAGGGATATTTCCCCCCTCTGGCTCATTCTTGAGGTAAAAGACAGGGCCTGCACAGATGTGCTGTACTTTCCCTATGCACTGAAGACTAATTTCACATTCTCAAAGTGCCATCTTTAAAAAGAGAAGTAATCATCCTCTGGCTTCAGCAATCCAGGGTTTGCTGCTACATGTCGAGTACGGCTATCTTCAGCAGTGCTTTCCCTTATTGCAGTCACTTTGTCTGACGCTAATTACAAGTGTGGGGCTGCTGGCTCATTTGGCAGCTCTGCTGCCACAGTTACGCCTACAACGACAGTGATAAAATTAGTTGCAGATCCAGTGACAGGCTTGGCCACCTCATAGTGCAGCTCAAGTCCAGTATGAGTGAGGGGACCATGAGAATAGAAAAAAAGAGTAGAGTAGAGAGTAGAAACCACTAGGGGGCAGACAGCTCTTATGTTTACTTGGCAACACGCACACATTTACCCACACACACATTAACACTTTATCTGTTAGTATTAGTGTTGAGCAGGCATCTGGAGCAAAGGAAGGAACCCAGTGCACGCGGGTTGAGAGGTGTGCTGGGGGGGCATGCCATCTGGCCTAAAACACCCGCAAACAGATGCACTCATGTGCAATTAACATACAAGTCCCCACATACAGAGTGCACGCCAACCAGGAACATACTGTGCATTCATGAGCATATCTTACAGTGACTTCATGAGAAATAAAGTTCAAACACATCCACGCACCCACACAGACTACGTTCAGATGCTCATATGAGTAAAAACAGCAATACCAACAAAATCCCAGAAATCCTTTCATCCTGGTCCAGAGCGAGCTAACTAAACCCATGCCACATGGTGGAGGAATCTGAGAAAAAAAAATGGGAGGGGGAAGGAACTACAAACAGCAACTTGTGGTTTGTTTAAAGCATTCAAGCGTTTACTTTCTTCAGACTCCACTACCAGTAGAGAGGAATCTAGAGGGTGAAAAACAAACTCTTAAAAGCGACTGTGTTGGCTATGGTTGCAATAAACTTTGCTAAAAAGGATTATAAAACTGAAACAATCCCGCTTTTACCGTCTTTCTGACCCAATTTTCACCTGCTATTAAACTTAAGTATGCATCTGGAATATAACACAATTACTCCACTGCACTTACTCCTAGCACTTCTTCTTTCTTGTTGTCTGCATTTTGCCTGCTTTGTGATTTGCCCACATTTGTTATGTACACAATACACAGCAGGTGAGTAGATGGGGAGGCGGGAGGTTCTATTGTCAACACGAAATATGTAGGTGAGTCAGTGGTTACTGTACAAAATGTGCCTTTTCTTTCTCTACAAGAAGCACTTGAAAACAACAAGTTGGTTTCACAGAAATCTTGTTTTGCAGCAACCGTTTCATTGTTTTCTTGTTGACTTTGGAGATGAGAATCGTCCTTTTTTGGCACATTGTCTTAAATAGAAGCAGAGCAGACCCTGCAGTGATCTTATTTATTATTTTTATTTATTTTAGTTAGCGGACACGGTCTAAGGTGATCCAATCACATTGCAAGCCAGATATACTCAGGAGTTGGTCTGATCCAGTCACATGCTGATAGTGTTTGTGTGCATTAGCACCTTCCATTAACACACAACCTTCTTCATCTAGATAAGACACCCAGATACAGATCAAACTTTAATTCCACGCATAAATGGGGTCCATGCCTCACCTCCATCCCTGCTCACACGTTTTCACTATTGCACTCGAGATGTATGGTGTTTGTTTGTGTGCTGTACCTTACAGATGAGACATATCCACTGAGGCAACACTGATAAATGACATCCCTGCAAAGAAACTGTAAAACGCTAAGGTATATTTTATCTAGCAGAGAACTGGAAACACTTGATGCTCTTACTGCATGTTAGACCAAAGTGTACAGGTCCAGTGTCCTCAATGAAAGGACATTGGATTTTTCATTAGGTTGCTGCTTGACACAATGTATTTGCAGCAAATAAAACAATTAATCACTCTGACCTGCCAAAACCTTTTGAGCAACTGCCTTTATGCAATAAATTCAGGATGCCTGCATTTTAAACAAGAAAGGGAGAGCTATCAACACACTTAACTTAACTTGGACTTGGAAATGGGATGCTGGCTGTAGAATTTTTTTAGGAAATTGTATCTAAATATTTGCATTTTCACCTGTTTTAAACCCTTACTCTCTCTCTATCTTAGGTTTTTCACCCTTTACTTCAATGAGTGATCACCCTCATTGTCCTCTGTTAGCTTTTATTGTTTTTATAAACACTCGCTGCCAACAAACTTCCCCCTGGTGGCACATGAAAGATTGATTGATTGAAAGCTGCTCTGCCAAGCCACGCTGGGAAGCAAAGCAAGTTAACTGCTCTGCGACAGGACTGTTCCAGATCCCTTCAGCATCCCAGTATTAATATTCATGTCCCATGCTGTCACCCTGTTCCTGTTGCTGTGCCCTGTCATGTACTATATGACTGTTCTCGTTAGCATGCACGGAGAAAGAAGGAATTAATGGGAAGCCTGTGTGTGTTTGTAGTACTCTCATTAAGAACTTCTGCATGTCTTTATGGTTTCATGAAAGCGAGCAGTAATAGTGCCTGTGTTGTATATGTTTGACTGTGTTTTTGTCTGTCTTTATCTAATTCTGTCCTTCTGTCAGTCTGTGTGTGGGTTTGAGTGGCACTTTGGGGAAGGGAGGTTTTCATGCTTCATCTGGCTTTTATTTGCCTGTTCTGTAATAACTTGTTCGCTCCATTGCTTGCCACTATCAGAACCCCCCATAACACTCAGTCACAGCTTACTGTGGTCTGCTAGAAGAGTTGCGGGGAGGTGGGTCAGAGTTAATGGATGACTTGAGCATCTTTAGAACATCCACAGAGGAGGAGGAGGAGGAGGAGGAGAGTGGTGAAATATAGAAAAAACAAAACAGGGCTGTTAAAGGGCAGGTAAAAAGAAGACATGTTTGTAGACCCTTTTCTTACATGCTACTCTTTTTGTGAAATATTGGATAAGTTTATCTTTTGTAGTGTAGTAGATATATAGTACAAAGAGCTTAATTTTGCTGCTGATGAAGGAACATGGGAGAGCAGTGAAGTGAGACAGAAGAGTAGCCGCTGTAGCACAGTGGGCAAAGACTCTGTGTTCACGAATAACAGGCTATGAAGACGGGCTATGATTATCACCTTTGCCTGTGTATCACAGAGACTCAGCAGGAGCTGCAAAAACAAAGATGCGTCGCTCATTGTTCTATTTGTACCATGTTACATGCCTCAACTGAGACACAGTTTCAAACTCCTTTTTTTTTTTTTTTTTTAGAAACCCAGTGGTTGTGAAGGGTAGGCTATTTTCTTCTTTGAGAAAAGGGAACAATGGGGTGGGTGAAAGGTTGCTCAGGAACGTTGAGAGGCTTTGACTATGAGTCCGTCCCATCAATCCTGACGAGTACGATCACCATGGCAACTGTTCTTTGGGTGCCGAAAGGTGAGTTAGGAAGGGGTTGAGGCTAGCCTGAGAGCGGACACAAACAGAACTCACATGCGCCTGACGCATGCGCACAAACAGATGGCGCCCAGAGCCAAGATGTGATGGAGATGAGTGATAAGACTGTGGAGATTAAGAGTCTTATTTAAACCTGTGTGTGTTTGCAGGGATGGGATCCGCAGGCTTTGACCAGCCTCCTCAGGAGAGACAGGAGACTATTATAAACTGTAGCCTGCAGCTAGACTGGCAAAACAGCAGGAAGGAATACCTGCAGGAGTCGTGGAGGAGACTTGGTCTCATGTGACAGTCTCAGTGACAGGAGGATGATGTGGGACGACTGACTGTTGAGGGAAAATTGGTTTGAGTGACTTTCATACAAAACAGAAGGAGCACTAGTTTGTGTTGAATGTTGAAGAAGAGCTCTGGCTGTGCCATTACAGAATGTGAATATCTTTAGAGTTTTCCTTCTGTAATGAAATATATTCCTGCAATGAGAATGACCTAATACCTAAAGTGAACCATAATACATTAAAATAGGTGAGAACAGAATTTTGTAAGCACAGTAGTGAATTTAAATAAACCATGCTTTCACGTGTATCTGCTGTGTGTCCTGGAGGACAGAAGAGAGCTACACAAACATTATGTAAAGCCTGTGGATGAGCATCTTTAACCATACAACCATTAAAAAATCTAAGTAATACACCACATTTCCATTCCATTACAGATGGCCTCTAATATGAGCTGGATTTATTAGAAGTCTGACACAAGGTCAGCTGAAAAAATAAATGGTAGAGGCAAACCCAGAGGCAACCTGACCAAAAAATGAATGATGAAAGTGTTTGATGCAGAGGAGGATAAGGCTGCGTTGATCAGCAAATGATGCTGTCACATGGTTATTTGGAGAAAAACAACTTTAGAGGCACACAGTAAAGGAGAAATACTATTTAAAACTAAACTATTACTGAGAGTCTGGAGGCAGCAGCAGGGTACAACAGGACTATTCTTTTAATAACTTGGTGGTACAGAAATGAGGACTGTGCTGTATGCCAGCATCTGAGAGTTTCATCTACAGTATTACATTGTTTCATATTTCTTTGTTCTTTTGTGTTTTTATTTGTTCTGCTGACCACTAATTTAAATTTCATTGTCAACCAAAAGCTTTGTTTTATTAGCTCTTCATAGCTTTCAGAGGTCTATGTGTCATCAATAGCTTAAACTGAAATGAAAATACACTCTTGTCCTAAACCAACAACTAAGCATGCAGAATGTGAGGTGGTTTTGAATGTTTTAAGTTATTAACTACAGTATAATACAATTATTTCAAACATTTTACAAAACATGAAAGGTTTTAGAATAATTTCGTTTTCCTTCAGTGCTTCATGAGGATCAAGTTATAGAGGCATATTTAAAACAGACAATCCATCACAATGAAACTTGCCTCTTTTTGGTCATTGTTTGCTATTGTTGGGTAGTAATTAATATGTGCATTTTGGCACCTCCTCTTTGGAGATGCATTCATGGACACTGCAATATTTGTAGCTTGAGAGGCATCCAGGAAACTTGTTATTGGGAGACCAACCCTAGAAGATGCCTAAGGTGGCATGAAAAGGTTAATGTCAATATTGTAAGTAATTCCATTTAAACATTTGCATTTCAGCTGCTGACTCACAAATATCTAATGTCCTAGCATGAAGTGTCTTGTTTTGTTGGGAAATTAATCTAAAAATGTAAGTACAAGTAAGTGCTTGTACAGGAAAGGCCTATTAATTGCAAAACATTGGTATAGTCCTTTCACAAAACTTGCTGTAAATGTTCATACAGTAGCTGTCACTGTTGTCACAATTTCCTTGCCTGCACTTAGACTTCTAGTGCTTAGCACTTATGGTTACTGCTGCTTGTTTTAAGTTGAGTGTGCAAACCAATGTAGATGTCACTTTTATTGATCACATAAGTGATCATTAAGTCATCAGTCATTCTCAGGCTGCAACTTAAAGGTTTACCTCCTGAGTTTGTCCCAAAGTGCCCTGGTGGCTGGCAGTTCTACATATGAGATCAAAGCTGGTTCAAACGGTTGCTGTGGTGCAGCTGATTTTATCAGTGCTGACATTAGTGCTCCCCCCGACCACTTCAATTATTTAAATAAAAAGTAAGCGGAAGAGGAGTTACACATAAAAACCCAATAAAAAGTCAAACTACCACTGCAGCATTACAACAAAATAGGATAATTAAATATGGAGTTTTAAACATCAGATCTCTGTCATCTAAAGCTCTTCTAGTAAACAATCTAATATCAGATTATAATATTGATTTATTCTGTTTTACTGAATCCTGGCTGTGTCATGATGAATATGTTAGCCTAAATGAATCTACTCCCCCCAGTCACATTAATACTGTTATATTAATACTCACATTTCTCGAGGCACAGGCTGAGGAGGTGGAGTTGCAGCCATCTTTGACTCAAGCCTATTAATCAAACCTTAACTAAATTATAACTCGTTTGAAAGTCTTGTTCTTAGTCTTAAATTAGAATTATTCTTAATCCTTAAAACAGATACAATAATTGTTGTAGATGATTTTAACATTCATGTGGATGTAGAACATGATAGCCTTAGTGCTGCATTTATCTCATTATTCGTTTCGACTGGCTTCTGTCAGAGTGTACATAAACCCACTTACTGTTTTAACCACACCCTCGACCTTGCTCTTGTCTATGGCATTGAAATTGAACGTTTAATAGTCTTTCCACAGAATCCTTTTTTATTAAATTACTTTTGAATTCCTATTACTGGACTGCATGTCATTAAACAACATAGACTAGATGTCTATCTGACACTCCTGTAGCTAAATTTAAGGAAATCCTTCCATCAGCATTTATTTCAATGCCATGTCTCAATATAACAGATGACTCCTATACTAACTTTGGTCCCTCCCAGATTGATCATGTTGTTGTGTAGTGCTGCAGGCTCACTGCGAATGACACTCGACTCTATTGCCCCTCTAAAAAAGAAAATGATTAAACAGAGGAGGATAGCTCCATAGTATAAGCCAGAAATTAAAACAAACATCGCAAAAACTTGAAAGGAAATGGCGTTCCACCAAACTGGAAGAATCACTTTTAGGCTGGCAAGATAGTCATAAAATCTATAGGACTACTTGTCATTAATAGAGAAAAATAAGAACATCACCAGGTTTCTGTTCAGCACTGGATCCAGGCTGACAGACAGTCACAGCTCTGTTGAGCCATGTATTCCTATAGATCTCAGTAGTAATGACTTCATGAGCCTATTAGAGACAAAATTCAGCACCTCCTGCCCTCAGCCGGTACTGACTTATCTTCAAACACGGGAATCTTAGAAACACTGTAAAACTGTAAAACCTGATATACATTTACACTGCTTTTCTCCCATCAACCTTAATCAACTTACTTTAATGATTTCTTGATCTAAGCCATCAGCGTGTCTGTTAGACCCCGTTCCAACTAGGCTGCTTAAAGAAGTTTTACCCTTCGTTAGCAGTTCTTTATTAGATATGATCAATCTGTCCTTATTAAAAGGCTATTTGCCACAATCCTTTAAAGTAGCTTTAATTAAAAATCTTAAAAAGCCCCCTCTTGATTCAAGGGTTTTAACAAATTATAGACCTATTTCTAACCCTCCTTTATTCTCTATGATCCTTGAGAACGCAATCGCCAATCAGTTGTGTGACTTATACAACAATAAGCTAATTGAGGACTTTCAGTCAGCCTTCAGACTGCATCATAGCACAGAGACAGCGCTGGTGAAAGTTACAAATGACCTTCTAATTGCATCAGACAAAGGACTTGTCTCTGTACTCGTCCTATTAGATCTTAGTGCTGCATTCGATACCATTGACCATCACATTCTATTACAGAGACTAGGACATTTAATTGGCATTAAAGGCACAGCACTAAGCTGGTTTAAATCCTATTTATCAGATCGATATCAGTTTGTACACGTTAATGATGAATCCTGTATACACACCAAAGTTAGTCATGGAGTTCCACAACGTTCTGTGCTCGGGCCAATTCTATTTATATATTCTATTTCTATTTATATATGCTTACTTTAGGCAATATTATTAGGAAGCACTCCATACATTGTCATTGTTATGCAGATGATACCCAATTATATTTATTAATCAAGCCAGATAAAACCAATTAGATAAACTTCAAGCATGCCTCAAAGACATAAAAACCCGGATGTCCTGCAATTTTCTGATGTTAAACTCAGACAAAACTGAAGTTATCGTACTTGGCCCCGAACACCTCCGAAACACATTATTTAAAGATATTGTTTCTCTAGATGGCATTGCCCTGGCCTCCAGCAACACTGTAAGATGTATGTATAACATAAGACGTATGTTGGAGTTATCTTTGATCAGCATAACTCCCACATAAAACAAACTTCAAG
>JAVQJD010025599.1:0-12450 GCA_036023655.1 Nannoperca australis | reverse complement strand
ATTACTGCTAAGTAAGGAAGTTATGTGTAAAGAAACTTACATTCGTATTGACTTTCTCCGCTCTCCTCCGGCGGACTTCAAAACAGCCTCTCTCGTTAACTGACGGCATGTTGCCAAGCTGGCACTCCGATCAAAACTGGCCAATAGAAACGTCTTTCAGCGTAGGTCCCGCCCACGGAATAAAGTGGAACCGGAAGCACAACTTTTAGATTCGCAAGCAAAACGTTTAGATTCGCAAGCAAAACTTTAGGGTTCGCAAGCAAATGTTTTAGATTCGTAAGCAAAACTTTTAGATTCACAAGCAAAGGTTTAGGGTTCGCAAGCAAAACTTTTAGATTTGCAAGCAAAATTTTAGGGTTTGAAAGCAAAACTTTAGAGTTTGCAAGCAAGTGTGGAAAGTTTCTCTCTCAAACCCTTTTTTTGACTGCTTTAAAAAGAAACAAAATTATCTCCATAGCATCTGCGCTTTTATTTTGTGAAAAACTGCACGTCCGGTGTGGTTGAGTCTAACTCTGGGGAACTTGATGAAGCAGGATCTCTTTGTATGACTGGTTCGCGAGGTACCACAGCACCGAGCACACGCGCGGCAGCAGCAGCAGCAGCAACAACAGCAACAACAGCAGCGGCGGAGGAGGAGGAACACTGAAACACACAGTCCCAACCAGGGACAGACAGGGTCCAACAACGTCCCCTGTCCGAAGCTCATACCGCCATTGGAGACCTACAACGTTAGAAGGAGGGAAAAAGATGCTTTTTGAAGTGCACCGCTGCCTTTAAACCTTTATTTTTAACGTCAGCAATTAAAGAAGTTCGTTTACCGGGAAGTTTGCTACTCACAGCAGCATTTATTGGAGCCTGCAAAACCGGTGTGGAGAGGAGAACACAGACCTCAACTTCAGAGACGCCTGAAGCTTGGTATGGGCTAATTTCGCCGTCTTATCTGTTTGAAACCTGCTTTGTTTCCCAAAAAGAAGCTTGCTTCCAACTTGCTTCCAAAAAGAAGCTTTTTTTACAACCGCGGTGGTTGTTTCTGTTTGGTCGCTCAGGGACTCGACAAAAAACTCCCAACTTTGTAAAAAACAATAGTAGGCTAAGGTTATCTCTGTGGTTTCTGACATATAGAGATAAAAGAAGACAGAAACTCGAAGAGACTGACAGACGGAGAAGTGGATGTATTTTCAGCTATGGATGTGACAGTTTACCCGCCTCCTCCTCAGCCTCTGGCCGCACCAGACCACACCAGGCTGGGGCAGCTCTCCTACCCTGACCCGGCCTTTGGGACCAACAAGGTAAGCTAGGAAAGAAGGAGTTTGCTCCGTATAGCCTCCTTCTGTTAGTGGTGTCCTGTTGTGATTACCGTAGCTACCTCCCCTCTCTGTATATTCACCTTTCCTGTCCTGCCAATTAAGTAGCAATTAACTGCTTTACTGGACTCCGGTTATTAACCCAGTTACTGAAGGTAACAACAGTCCAGTGTTACTTTTGCCTTGGATCGCATCCACTCACTGGATAGTGCACAGGCTATAATTATGCCGCGAGTTTGTTGTCAGTGATGTAATAAAACCTTAAATTTAAATGGAAATTTAAACTTCCCCACTAGTAATTGAAAGGTAATTCAGTTTAAAAAATGTGTGTGATTATAAGAACAAACAAGAGTTATGGTTAGAATTAAATACATGGCAAATAAAAGTGAATGTCTTTTGCTATGCTTAAAATGGTTTATATTGACTAGAGGTTACAGCAGTGCCTCTTATTTCTGTTTTGTGATACTTAAGTGAATTAATGTCTGGAAGGCTCTGTTGTCTTTCTCCCTCCAGAGCAAGGTCAACGGTCAGGGTCAGATTCACACCAGAAATGAGGAGATCCAGCAGGATGGGTGAATCCCGGGGTCATGCATGATATTTAATCAATATCTATCTCTCTGTCTATCTGTCTCTTCATCTGCATGCAAAGGGATGAGTTTTCAAAGTAAGGTGTTTGGGTACCTAAGACGCACTGTGCTCATTTGACAGTGATGAATAGCTTTATTATTTAACTAGGTGCAGCTGATGAGTGCTGCTATTAGACTTAACGACAGATAATTAACCTCTCTTCAGTCCTTTGGTAAGATAGTGCAATTGAAACATTTTCCCCCTGTATTTAATATAGATGAATCAATTAAAAAACATTTATATGATGAGTAGAAATGCGTTCTACATAGCATTTCACTAGTTTTTCCTGCCAAACTGGTTCAAGCTGCAGTCATGCTGTATGGAGTCCTCTCTCTCAATTAAATGTTTTGTTGCACTGACTTGGTGTTTCTGTTTGTAAAGCATATACTCTGTCTTACACACAGCAGGGCAGAGATTTGTACAAGAAGAGATGCAAATCGATATATCATCAAAGTGACTCCTTCATATCTCTTTCTGTTCCTTTACTGGCTGGTTTTTATTCTTAGCACATCATGGACTTAATGGAATATACTCTCTGTAATCACTGACTGGCTACAATGTAATGATTGATCGGATTATTCACAGACCGGTTGTCTGATCCTACCCTGCCTGCTCACAGTTACCTCACAGTATCACTGACAGGCTGTTTTTCTCTGTTTAACCCATCAGAAAAAATATGATGTTGTGGTTACAAAAACTTTTCTTTAACCAAAAGTGCTGGGTTGAAACCCTCTGCTAGCAAGCATCCGCCTAAGTGCCATATATATTATATGTTGTTGCTCTTGGAAAAAGAAAACTAAGATTTTGGAAAAGCATTTTGCTTTCCAGTTGTAACATTTAATTGTCACAGTTTGATTGATGACAATGATAATAGAGTAAATATTATATACATTCAGAATGTAGTTTTCAATTAGGGTGCAGCATCTGATTCCTAATCCCTACCAGTTCTACCTGAATAAGTGGCGATGAACAGATTACATCAATGGACAGATTACATCAATGTCTTTGTGAGCTAGATTGTAGTTATTTACTGTTTCATTTAGCCCTCAGTATTGTCTGTCACGTTTAACGACTCACTGTGTTGTATGCCAGCCGGCTGCTTTTAAGCTCACAATCTAACATAATGTGTAGAAATGCTCTGCACACCGAATTGCACTATGTTGGTGTCCGTCAGTGTATGCTATTTGTACAGAAGGAGGAAGGGAGAAATTGAAGATAGAGGCTGGAGATATATAGAGAGAGCGCTGTGTAGTTGGGGGTAGGGACTGAGGAGAGAGGGAGAGAGAGAGAAGAGGGTTGTTGGGGGTAGGGATGTTGTAGATGAGAGAGAGAGTAGTGGGGGTGGGGCCACTAAGGTTTGTATTATATTTCTCTCTCTGTCTTTTGATTCACGGCTCTGTCGGCCTGATAGAGGAGATCATATTACTGTGTGGGGAACAGAGAGAGAAAAAGACCGAGAGACACGGTATAAAAAAGGGAGAGGGAGAGAGAGAAGGGCACAGCAGAGAAAAGAGGGAGAGAGACAGGAAGTAGAGTAGGAGGCACAGAAGAAACAAAATGAGAGAAAAGAAAAAGCAAAGGACAGAACACACGTGTGTGTGTGTGTGTGTGTGAGAGAGAGAAAGAGAGGGGAGAGGCATTTAGTACCGATGTGTTAATGTAAAGTTGTTATACCATCTATCTACATTTTCCATTTCATTCAAATAGAGAATATTCTGTTAATTTCACTGCATATTATGCTCTTCATTAGAAACTAACTGTTCACGTGCCAACATATTTTATTAGTTTTCCTACTACAGCCCCTCTTGCAATACAAATAATATCTGCTTCCGTAGCCTGAGACTGTCCCTAACCTTAACCAAAGGTGCTTTTGTTACCTACATGTAACTGAGACTCAGGACGTGAACCCCAGACTTTTGTGTTGGAAGTCCTCTACTTTGTGTGCTTACCATCCACCCCGACCACCTCCCTCGACTTGTGTGCGGTACAAAACCGTAGCATTCGTACTGCCAGGGAACATAATCCAGGCAACAGTCCTTTAAAACATAAATTAGATGA
Source organism: Nannoperca australis (assembly GCA_036023655.1). NCBI lineage: Eukaryota > Metazoa > Chordata > Actinopteri > Centrarchiformes > Percichthyidae > Nannoperca > Nannoperca australis. The sequence goes on along the minus strand of JAVQJD010025599.1, from coordinate 8,461 downwards.
GCTGCAACAGTTAGTTACAATTCATCGATTGTTTTGGTAATTGATTCATCGTTAGTCGGTATTCAAGCAAAAATGTGAATCTAACCCAAACATATCATTCCAGCTTCTTAACTGTGAGAATCTTCTGCTTTTCCTTATCTTAATATTATAATATTATAATGTCTCCATTGTGTTCTTCCAATCAAATGCTTTAAGTCACTGTAATTTTGTGAAAGCTGTGGCAAAGGTTTGTCCCATGGTCTGCCAGTCAACCTGAACAAGACAACATCTGAATGAAACTACAATGTGTCACCTAAACTCAAAAAAGTATGAAGTCTAGTCATAGCTTAGTCATCCATGGTGGCATAATAAATCTATCAAGATATAGGTCATCTTAAAAGGTTCCACTGCATACTTTGTCTTATTAGCTTAATAACAGGATTAGTAGGGACTCCTGACTGACATCAGCTGGACCCCACTGTACACTAAATGACAGATGGCTGTGCATATTTATATTGCTACCATGATATGTACTGCAGGATGCATGTGGATCTCGTCACATTGATAACAATGCAGCTTACTATTTAAAAAAAGTATCAGACTCTATGGCTAGCAGCCAGCTCACTGTCGCGATGCACGTGCCCAGTCACGTGGCGTGCTGGCTGCATGAACAGAAGTGAGTAAGCCACACTGAGCTCTGATTGGATGACAGTGGTCATAATGAGCCTCCACAGATGTGAGTAGAGAAGTTAATTAATTGTAACACTGCAATATCATGAGGTAACATACATATAGCTATTGATTTAAACTTGCTGCCTTTTGAAAGGACAAAAAAGCAAGAGGAGCAGAGATGTGATGAATGAGGGAGTTTAGTAGAGGAAGGGAAGGGTGCAAAAGGGACAGAGAGAGAGAGAGGGCCTAATGTAAACATGATGATTGTGAAAGCTGTGTGAGGTATTTCTTAAGCAAATAAAAGGACAAGAGAACAGGGAGGAGAGAAGTAGGCTTTAGTAAAGGACAGGACTATATAGATTGAAGGAGAGCAGAAATTGCAAAGTAGTCTGGGGAAAAGAAGAGAAGGGATAGAAACAGAGTAATGGCCAAAAAATATCAAGAGCAGTAAGAACTATACTACTGTAGGCATTAGTACTGTCCTCTATTATCCAATTTGAATTTTAATCCTTATTATTTTTTATATTTGAATTATTTTTTAACAAATATTTTCCTAACGTTTAATGCTCAAAATTAGCCTATTATTAATATTTACTATGTATCTATACACTGTATACAGGCTTATACATTGCAAATGCCACTATTAGCATGTGACTGTTTTACATTCTTTCCACTAGCGGGCAATCTAACATTACCAATAATGTTTGGATTGGATGTTTAGACCATCAGACGCTTTCTTGCTACGCTTCGGCACAAAATGAACATTTTTAACTTGACGGGCAGCTGGTAAGCCCCGTGATGAGTATGAGGGAGGCACAAAAGAGATCATTCTTGCTCGGACTCTAGATCGCCTAGCTTGCCAGGGTGTAAAATGTGTCACCAGGAAGTAAAACAAAAACATGCAGGGAAATTGACTGTATGAAGACATTTTATTTTGCTTCAGCTGATAGTGAGATTGCGATTCAGAAAACTTTCTGTTCATTTCGTTTTCACACGCAGGTAACTTAGACTACATCTACGCTAATATGTTTTCATTTAACAATCTCTGTATACACCATTTCAAAAATAGTCTCAGTCCATACAACATGCCTGGAAACACTGACCATTCACATGCACTGGGCACTTGGTTGCTTTGTTAGATAGGGACTTAACGAAACAAGGCGGGACACATTGTAGCTGATAAGAACCAATCAGGAAGCGAACGTGGGTGTCTTTACAAAGTTTTTGTCTGTCCTCACTAAAACGCAACCCAGTTTTCAAACTAAGGCTGAGGAGTGCTTTAAAAGGTCTTTGTTTTAGGGCAGACGTTACTGACACTGCGCAGCTCGCAATATATGTCCGTGGTGTTGATGATGTAAGAGTCATGCAATAAGTTAATGGTTCTATTTAGGATAAGTCATGGTTATGATAATTTGCTAAGAATATATTTACAAGGTTTACATAAGGTTAACTATTGACATATTAATATTTACAAATATTTACGTGTTTAAATATTCTTCTAGACTGCAAGATTTCTGTGTTGAATGTGCAGCTTTAGGCTTCAGTGCATTGACCTAAGTAAGTTCATCCTCGCTTCTGATTGGTTACGGGGGTGACGGGAGATTAGGAAGAAAGGAAGTTGGAGCCGAGAGAGTAAGAAGTTGATTGTGAATAAAATACTCCGTCTCCTTACCGCTGTTATTCTTCAATACGAGTATTTCAACCACTACACCACGAACCGGCACATTACAATGACAATTTTGAAGCTATGGAGGAGTTGCTCACAGTGATTCCAATGCATGGCCAGACCACTGCTCAGGAGATATTTCGCCAGTTGTGTGATGCCATTGTGGATGCCGGCTTACTATAGAAGTATTTTGCTGGAATAACAACCGACAGAGCGCCATCAATGACAGGGAGGAGAACCTTTTTTTGTAGAATACTTGATGCGGCCCAGCCTCGTCCAGACTCTAACTCCAGTGGCCCCCAAATAAGTTGAGTTTGAGACCCCTGCTCTACAGGTAACTGTGTGCTAGTATGAACATATGCATTTGCACCTTTTCCCTCCAGATCTTATGTATTACCAGCTTACATACAGCTTATGTCACTGGATACAAGCCATCTACAAGCAAATTATTCATATGCCATTTTAATTCCAGTTGATCATATCTCACTCAGGATAGCAGTGTGCATTGCTGCCTACCACATTGCATTCTTGATACTTCCACAGTCGCCAAAGACGGACATTTTCAATAGGGACTACTTAAAATTGAGTAGTTCATACCTTTGCCTTAATTTCTGATACACAATTAGTGACTCCCCTTTCAATTTCCCAACACAAGGATTCCTCTCTAAGCATTTGCCATTAACTTGCTGTACTACAGTGTAAACTACATGTAGAAGAAATACAAATATGGGTTTTCCTACAGCTGACTTAGTAGCAAAAGGGGAGTCAAAGGAAAACTGATAGCACATGATGTAATTTTGCTGTACAATTTTAATGGCACAATTAAAACTCTATTCAGTGGCAATGCTATTCTTTCAAAAAATATATACACATACCACATGCAACTAAAACATAATGAAAAATTTAGCAATGATTGACAATAGTAGCATGGATGGCCACTAAGAATACAATGAAAAGCAACACATTTATCCTAGCTAATCAACAATTGGTGGGACGCCGGTAACTACAACCATAGGTAATACTAGGTTTAAACATCCAATTTACCCATGACATATGCAAGTTGTAGTAGTTTAAAACTTTGAATTTCCTTTTTTGTAAGAAGTCATTTGGTAAGCTTACGTCTTGGATTCTGAAATTCAACAATAAACATAGTCTTCTCCTCATGCCAAAGAAACAAAGTATATAAAAGTAGTTATGCAAAATAACCATTACAAACAAACTTTACATAAATCCACAATCTATACAGTTATTCAAATATTGGCATTCAAAATAGTTAAAAACAACTCCTGAGAGCTTGATTGCTGGCAATAAAAATAACTTGTGGAACTGACATGATAGTTACCCGGTATTTTCTGAGCCATGAGAAGTCTGGTGCTGAAGAAACGTTTCCAAGCATGAGAATGTCTCAGTGCACTCAGTGCATTCGTAAAGAACCTCTGAAGAATTTCCTTTATCATTTCGCATATGGTCCATATAGTCATCCTCTAAATCCTCTGTATTACCCTTTTCAAGCACAGCGCCCCCACTGGAACCAGTGCCAAGACACATTTGTCTATTATCACCTGATTCTCCAATGCTTGGGTGGTTTTGAAGATGAAGCTCAAGGGATGAAGAATTCCTGAACTGAGCTGGACACCTGGGGCACTTACTAGGTTCCTTTTTGTGATATCGCAAGTGCCGCTGGTACACACATAACAACCCAAATCTCTTTCCACATTCCTGACACTTGTAGTTAACTCGGCCCGCTTTTCCAGATTGTTTCCCCTTTGGATGCTCTTCTGGTGATGGTGTTTGTTCATTGTCAGAGGAGCTCTTGGTTTTCTCCTCAGGAGAGCTAACGCTTTTCTCACCATTAAGAGTATTAGGAGCAGGCCCATTTTGTGGAGTTGTGTATAAGTGCTTCAAACCTGGCTTCTTTTCTAATTCAGCTTTGTGGTACATGGCTATATGCCTTCTCAAATCACAGCGCTGTGGAAAATGTCTACCACAAAATACACATGTGTGCATAGTACCCTTATGGTATCTCATGTGCCGAGATAAACTACTAGAATGATTAAAGACACGATGACAATGCTTGCAAGGATGCAGCTTGCCATTTGGATTACTCCCTTTTCTACGTCTACCTTTAGGCGGCATTCTTCGCTTAAAGGTTCTTTCTGATTCTTGATTCAGCTGATCTATTTCCTCTTGAGTTTGATGTGTGAGATGATGCTCCTTAAGAGCTGTTAACTTTTGGAAACGATCCCCACATAAACCACATCTGTATGGTGTGAAAGAATATTCAGTATCAATCTCACCACTAGTATCCCTAAAGATTGTACTATCCCCATGCTTAACATCAATAGATGTACCATTGCTATAGCAGTTTTCATGTGGTGTGTCTTCAATGTTCTTAGAGTTCACTTCAATTTCAATTTCGGATGCAAAAGTAGCATCAGGTTTTTTTCCTCTGCAATGGTAGAGTGAATGTGCCTGAAAATCTGACATCCAGAAAAAAGTCAACTTGCACTTCCTACAAGGATATATTTTCTCCAACTTTTTTTCCTGCTTATTATCAGATTTACCCAATGCTGTAGCCTTGGGGGAGAGATGATTTTCTTTTTGATGAGCATTCAGAGAATCCACTTTAAGGAATCGCTTACCACAATGACCACAGCAGTGAAATCTTTCATTGGCGTGGTCGTGGAGATGTTTCTTAAGGTCCTGTCTGCCTTCAAAGATCTTACAGCACAAAGTACACTTGTAACCTCGCTCTGTGTTTCGATACTGCTGGTGTCGATGTAAACTCTGTAGGCTGTTAAATGATCTGCTACATATTTCACAACGGTAATGGCCCTGACGAGACTTGTCCAAGTTCAGATCTGACGGCCTTGGCCGGAACACATCTCTATAAGAAGATGGCTGTGGCCTTAGAGCTGGAGACACTGGTTTGATTGAGGATGTGAAATGTGACGGTAGGACTCCGGGAGATACTGGTTTCACAGATGAATGCGACTGCACCAAGCCATCCACAACTGTCAGTGTACCATTTTCTTGTAGCACATATTCTCGAGGGACTTCGAATCCATTGGATGAACCATCAAAGGAAAATGACTCCAAAGGTCCATGAATAGCCATGTGGGCCAACACATTAGAGTACTGGCTGAACCCATCACCACACTCTGTGCAGATAAATGTACTTGATTCTCCACCCAACTGGGTTGAGGCAACCGTATTCACTGATTTCTGCTTTTCCATGATGAAATTGTTTTGTCCATGTGCTGATGGCATCACTTTTTGATCTGTAATTATGAGTAAAACTCTATCCAGAGACCCACAAAGTTGGTTTCCATGTGGGAATCAGAATGTCCACACAGACTGCTTCTAAAAAGATGTCCTTACAAGCTGAATGTTCACCCCTCTCCTGAGGTTTTCCATGTTGTATCAGCACCTGGGGGGATAAAAAAAAAGAATTATAAAACCACTGAAACCCAAGGTTGTTGAACAAAAGATTCAGATTGACTGCCAATAAAAATGGTAGATGATGGAGCTTCCAATGTATAGCAGCTCATAGGCTTGTGTCAATTGGCTATTGAAGAGCTGATCGAACAGATTGTTTTTTTCCTTTGCCAATATGAAGGTAATTTTAACCAACTACTTAGTATCAGAACTAAGATTTTATAAAAATTAGCTCTAAAATCTGCACCCTATTGGGCACTTAGGCTTAGACTACAGCCACCTCCAATGAAAAGTTAAAACAGAATCAACTTTTGGAAAATGCAGCCAACACCACGTTGCAGCAACTAATCAGGTTTGCGATCAGGCCAGAAAACACCCAGGTGAAGAACTTTGTATACCATGTAGCATTCCATTGTTTACTGTAGCATTACACTGTTTAGCCAGCAATTGTGAAGATGGAAGAGAGACTGATCGATTGCCGCCGTGATGAATCAGCTGTTCAAGCCTGTCACATGGGAGTACAAAGACGTTACTTAGCGTGTAGTCGCTTGGCTTGTATTGGTCTTCAAGCTAGGATTGCTGACTAGTAGGTGACATTCCCATGCTGCTGCACAACCTTGTGCTAATTGCCACAATGCCGGAATTTGTCTCAAAGCAGCCATTGGGATGTTTCTGGTAAGCGGAATGTTCACCCACTGAGCCCCAATTATCAGCATGAGTGACAAGGGAATTTTACATCTTTGATTACAAACGAGTTAGGACACACGTGTGCAATACGCCAGTCTGGCGGCTTCTCAACTTTTGTACATAGAATTTGTAGCATCTTGAAATATGATCCAAGGGGTACATTTTAAGGCTTGTCATACATACACAGCTATTCCTCAAAGAAAATAAGGTGATCCTCTTTACTCCATCCAAAACTACCATTTCAACCAGCTGACAGTTTGTAACTCACTTGACCAGCTGACTTTGCTACAAGGTGATTGGCTGCCAGCTGTTGAAACAGGTGACATGGCTTCCATTCTAAAAACCAGCCACTGGTGACTTGACAAGTGGAGTCGCCATCAGCCAACTTGGGTTGAGAGGAGACGAGCCAATTCACAAGTCCTTCTCTTGTTGGATCATAGTACCTTGCCACTACTAGGGAGACTATCTGACATGCCAAATTGGCAGCAGCATACAGCACCGATCTTTTTAAGTAGATTGAATATTGGGCATGACGTGATCTGATAGATCCACTTTAAAATGCAGTGTCAGAATGTCCTCAGATTCATTAAGTCACAGCAAGCTGTCACAGCTCCCAGCCTCATGTTACCAAACATAAAAATTATTCAGATTAATTTTGCGGTGATGTTATTGGATCGGTATTCAGACCTGGCAGATACCCTGAGTTTAGGTATCAGGAGTGGGAGAGGAAAAGTGTATGCCAACTGTATTGAAGGAATGCTTGAGAGATATGCCTGAATCTGTTAAATTTAATTTTACTTATATAGCGCCATATAACAAAGTAATCTCAGGGCACTCTTTCACATCGAGCAGGTTGAGACCAACTCCCACACGTACAAAGACCCAACGTTCCCACCATGAGCAAGCACTAGGCAACAATGGCAAGGAAAAGCTCCCTTTTAACAGGTAGAAACCTCGAGCAGAACCAGGTTCTAGGTGGGCGGTACAGTATGATGGATTATTATGAATTAGTTATTTAGACTAAATAGGCACCTATGACACCAGATCACAACGTCAGGTGACAAACTAATGTCCAAGATCTATTTATCACCCCACTACACACACAGACAGGTCATGGTGTCTAGACCCATTTCACTTTCATCTCTGAATACAAAACTGGATTTATGATTTTCTCCTTCCCCCTTTCTTATGGTATGAGAAAGAAACTCACTGTTGTAAAACAGATAAAAACTTTCCCCACATACTCAAGGCTGTAAAGATGCCTCTACTAAATATTGCCTTGAGTTGAAAATGTACTTTGTTGGCAGGTCAGTGAAGCAAATCTACCAGCCACTTGCATATTTTACCAGCATTTGGCTGGTACTTACTGTGTGCCCTGGGCACAGCTTCACCTACTTCCAAGGTGCATTGGGAAGGGAAATAGTCTTGGGAGGTCAAAACTTCAGCAACTCTTTACGCGGAGTAAAGACTTCATTATTTGGTAGACTGATGCATCTTAACCAGTGTCCGAAATTAACTTTTTGATTCTCTCAATTGTTTTGTATTTGCTATCTGCGATCCCACAATTAAACAACGAGCTAAAAATCACCATAAAAAAGGTCAGTAAAGCTAAGAGGAGCTGCAGATTTGCACACACACATACACAGGAAAGTATTCAGAGCCCTTTACATTTTTCTCTCTGTCTTATTGCAGCCATTTGCTAAAATCGAAAAAGTTCATTTTATTTCTCATTAATGTTCTTGACAGAAAAAAAAACAAATGTAGAAATTTTTGCAAATTTATAAAAAAAAAAGAAAAAACGAAATATCACATGGTCATAAGTATTCAGACCATTTGCTCAGTATTGAGTAGAAGCACCCTTTTGAGCTCGTACAGCCATGAGTCTTCTTGGGAACAAATGTTTCACACCTGGATTTGGGGATCCTCTGCCATTCTTCCTTGCAGATCCTCTCCAGTTCCGTCAGGTTGGATGGTGAACGTTGGTGGACGGCCATTTTCAGGTCTCTCCAGAGATGCTCA
>JAVQJD010025596.1:0-17112 GCA_036023655.1 Nannoperca australis | reverse complement strand
AGACATGGTACCGAACCAAATGCCGATGGAATCATTTCCTTAAATTTAGCTACAGCAGTGTCAGAGACATCTAGTGTAGGAATGTTTGCCCAGTGGCGTGTAGTCCAGTAATAGGAATCCAAAGGTGATTAAATAATGGTCCGATAGGAGAGGATTCTGTGGAAAGACCACTAGATTTTCAACCTCTATGCCATAGACGAGAACAAGGTCAAGAGTGTGGTTAAAACAGTGAGTGGGTTTATTTATTTTTATAAATTTTATAAAATGGTTGTAGTGTTTTCCAGGTTGTGTGTGAAAGACTAAGAGAGAACAAGGCTTTCAAAGGAGTTATAATTAAATTTAGGTTTAGATTTGATCAGTAGGCCTGAGTCAAAGATGGCTGTGACTCCACCTCCTCGGCCTGTGGCTCGAGGGATGTGAGTATTAATGTGACTGGGGGGAGTGGATTCATTTAGGCTAACATATTCATCACGACACAGCCAGGTTTCAGTAAGGCAGAATATAGACCAGAATCCTAGGCCAGGTCAGACCAGGTCTTTTCCAGAAAGTGCTCCAATTATCTACAAAGCCCACATCATTACCTGGACACCACCTCGACAACCAGCGGTGGAATGATGACATGCGGCTATACATGTCATTGCTAGTACTGTTTATTGAACAGTCAATTACACCATTCACATTACAAAACTAGTCTACTTGAAATTAGTTGTATATTTGATTGGCCAACACAGTGCATTGCCAAATGACGTCACATTAAATTGCAACAAAAAGTTGAGCCCGGTTTAACCTTTAGCTGGATTGCCCTGTGTTTTGGAGCTAGGGCCATTGCCTGAGCAGGTGGGGGTCTCATTGAAATGAATCAGAATGCAGTTTTTTTCATAGAGGTTTAATGTGTGTATGATGATGGTTATAGTTGTATGATGTACTGTATGTTGATAACCCACCTTTTCTTACTGTTTAATAACGTCTCAAAGCATAATGTCTCAAAGCAGGACTGCAACCTTTTAACCTAATTAATGTAATCACATTAGTTATATTTATTAGCATTCCTACTTTTAAGACACCTATTAATTGACCATTGTGTCTGTTGGATGTTCTATGTGTTGCTGGGTTTCCTGGAAGCACTTTAGCACTTCAGACATCAGCTTTATTCCATCAAAATTGAAAGCACAATTATTTGGTACAATTCTCACCAAGGTTGATTTTATTCTACATAATCACTTCTTTGTACATCATTTATATAAAAAATATTTCAATGCTTAAGTTATTTTAGGAAATCCAGCCCTAATTTATTGTCTGGCTGACTGACTTCCCAACTTCAAAAAATGTTATTCTAGTTTAAAAAGAATATGTTCAAATAATTGGTGGCATTCTCTCATAATTAAAACTTCCAGATCTCTGAAGTTTGAATTATTGGAAAACAGTCTCAAACATGGACCCATTTATACTATTCAATGTTTATTTATTCTGTACAAGGTTGAGTTTTTTTAAAAGGTCATACAAAAGACCTACAGAGAACATTGTTACACATCTTCTAATTGATTCTAGTGTCAAATGTTTAAACAGAACAGATTCTTCAAAATAAATTGGTTTGCTTCTTCACTCTTTGAGCCCATCACAGTACAGTGTCCCCTGTGGGAACCCCTAGTCTCTGCACTTACATTGGGATTTCTCAGATTTTACAGAAGGCCTGACAGCATAGTCTTTGACTTTTGGCTGAACATAATTATTCAGGATTAATAACATTCTCTTTATTTTCTTAAGTTTTTTATTGATTGCTAAGTAATTAGAATTTTTATATAAATAGTTCTTAAATTACAAAAAGGTAGAACTATACCAGTTAATCGTCCAGACCAATATCTTTCTCAATACTAACTTTTAGCATTACTATTATTTCAGCGAATTGGCGTAACATGAAGATGTATGTAGGGTGATTTAGAAACACTTTTGCCATGACATAGTTAAACTGTAAAATGTCCTGCTCAGGACATATCTTGGTGGCAGTTGTTTCTAAAACCTATTTAAAGTGGCACTCCACTAATTGTACATATGAGCTTTAGTTTATTTGTCTCGTCAAACTGTGAGAACAAATGATGATAAATGATGATAGCCTTGAAAATGCCATGAGGGTTATCTTCGGAGGGGCTTGAGACTTAAAAAACTGCATTACAGACTGGAGTGTGTGGGGATGGAAAGAAGTGGCCATTAAGTGGACAAGGAGTGTTTAATAAAATACATTAGCAAGCTGCATTAGGAAAAATGTTGTGTTTCCAAAACATGAACCATACTAGGGACTAAAAGTCAGAATATAATCTTTGTTGCTTTGTTTAGTCAATCTCTTATGAGTCCCCCACCTCAGTGGAAGTGCAATTCTAAATCAGTGGAGTGGCCATTTTTCACCTATGTTTATATGTTAATGTAAAAAAAGAATTTTAGCCAATCTTTCAAACTCAAATCTCTATATCATATTACCTTACAAAATCCAGCATCCATCCTGCTAATAACAATGAATGCAGACTGAGCAGTGGAATGTCATTGAATTCCAGTTTGACATAGGGCTTTTTCTTCTAATGCTGGAAAACAACATCAGATCCCAGCCAGGTGTAAATGACATATGGAAAGTTTAACCAACATGTTGAATGGTCACCTAACTCTGTTACTTCTTGCTATTTTAACCTGCCTTTCAAAAAGCCAAAAAAAGCCATCAGCCTCAGCTCTGTTTGGTGCCAATTGTGCAAATGTTAGAATGATAACATGGTAAACTAAGATGGTAAGCATAGTAAACATTATACTTTCTAAACATTAGCATGTTAGCATTGCCATTGTCAGAATGTCACAGAGCTGCTAGCATGGCTGCTAAACATGTTAACTGTTACCCCCTAAATGAAGAGAAACACATACTTGACCCTGACCATGGAGAGGTTTTATCTTCAGTCAGTCAGTCTGTCTGTCTGTCTGTCTGTCTAACTGACTGTGACTACCTTTCCCCGGTAACAGCAGCCTGCTGTTCCTACTGGTAGACTGGCTAAAACACCTGGTCTCTGAGATTAAAATGTCTTCAGTATGAAAAGTCAAAGTGGAGGTTTTTAAGATTGGCGTGTAAACATGGAGGACTGTGTGTTTTTCTAACTGTGCTCAGCTCCAGATGATTTACCCACCTGAGTTGCTCTGAGTTTCCCAAAAATCATTAAACTACCAAGTCTGGCTGTGTTTCTTGTACCTGAACAAAGTGTACCACCACCAATGTGCTTTTGGGAATCTCAGAGCAGGTAGTCCAGTGGATGTACAAGTCTAAAAATCTTATGGGATGCATTCAGATCAAAGGGCTTTGTGTATGTTCACTGGACTAGTGCACCCTTCCTCTCCTGTCGGTGCTACAGAGCGCCACCCATAGGTGTCTGAGGGATATTGTGGCAACTGATAGCTGATTTTCGTAACCAATATTCCTGTTTTGTCCTGTCTCTGTCTGTGTGTGTGTGTGTGTGTGTCCATCTGTTTGTCCCTCGGTCCATCTGTCTGTCTGTCTGTCTTATTCTAACTTCCTCCTTTGGTCAAAAATATTTTACTTGGTTTGGGCTGGTTTTGTTTTATTTCTCTTTTTTTCCAACTTTGTTTCATTTACAAATGCTTGTAACTGTAACAAATGGTTTATATTTGCTATTTCTGATGTGCAATGCTGTCATAACATAACATAAATGAATATATCATAACATTGCTTTCTGTCATAACAATTTGCATTTCCATCCCATGACACACATTCCTTACATTACAACGTCTGCCATATCATGAAAACATTCATGCTGACTGTTTCATTTGCTAATATGAATGACCCTTCATGACCTTTAACCTATGCTTGTAATCTTTATGTAGCAACGGGTTATGAGAAGTCGCGCAGCCTCAATAATATCTCTGGAATGATGGGCGCCCCGCTGCGCCTCACCCCCATCACCAACTCCACCTTCGAGCCCTTCGAACCGCCTGGCCTCAGGCGATGCCACTCCCCCATTCCCTCCATCCTGTAGCATAGCCAGCAGGGAAACACAAACAACAAAATGTCAACAACAACAGCAACAATAAAATATATATTTTTTTTTTCTTCTGGGAAATATGCGAAAGATACAAAAGCATGAACATGGAAGGAGCGTCTCATGGACATTTGATTCATCGTAGCTGTTCTTTCATTACCATTACCCACATATTTTCTTCTTAATAGAAACAACGGCGAATTAGAGTTCTTCTAGGCACTAGAGGGTCCTATTCTAAAACAAAATAGCTAAACCTTAGTGATTCAGCTGAGATAGATGCTTAAGTGTATGTATTTTAAAATACACAAACACACACAAACACACCAGCCTTACTAACAGGGATAGAGTCTAGGTTAGTTTAAACTGATATGATAGCTGAGTTAGTTTACCTCTAGCTTTACCTGTGCTACTTTTTGCCTGTATCTCGACTGCACTTGCACTTCAATGCTTTAAGACTGATACTTAAGAGTAGCTATGAATAAGAGACTTTTCTGATATTAACGCTCAGAATGCGCACATTCACACACACACACACACAGACACTAACACATTACTGCAGCATGCATGTTTTTACTCACGAGAACATACGCTATCCCTACAAGTAGACTGAAAAAAAGATTTTTTGCTCACTAACAGTCAAAAAGCATATATCTAAAAAGAAAATCCCCCAAACTAGCACCTCTGCACCTTTAAAAAAGTCATGTAGACTGGATGTTCAGTTCCTTGTGCCACATTTAGATGAAACAACCTCTCTTACACATGTGTAAACCTGCGCACGCATCAACACACACAGATACATAATTTGATCTCAGTGTATCCCTTTAGTACAGGGAGAGAGGAGAGAGGAAGTTCCATTAGATTCAACATCACCTCCATAAACAGCTTATAGAAGCAGTGGTGTCCCCCTCCTCCTCTTTCTCCTGCTCCTCAGGCTTCAGACTCCGCTCAGACCCTAAACGCTCTGCTAACAACAGTCACAGGACATACTGCAGGACTTGAAATGGAAAGATTATTTTTTATAAAGTGAACAGCTGGAGAACCGACAGGGTGGGATGCAGGTTGTAGGGCAGTGATTCCCAACCTGGAACCCCCGAGGAGCTGCAAGATAAAAGTAGTTGAGAGATGATTAAAAGGATGTGGAATTAGATCAAATATATTTATGAAACATAAAAATTGCTGGATAATTTGACCTCTCCAGGCCCCTGAGAGGTATTCAAGTAAAGCAACCCTCTTTGGGGCAGGGGAGACACACTGTAAAATCTCAGATAGTGGCCTTTATTTACATTAGCTGCAGATAGAACCAGATCATTGTGTGAATCTGGCTAATATTAAAGACATGCCTTTATTTTTTATTTCATCATATTTCAGTAAGAAGCCTCAGTGGTTTTGATTGCTTCCTGTTTTGATTGACTGATGTTGGCTGATTAACTGCTGTATGCAAAGTCCATGTTTATATATAGGAAACTCCATAGGGTCATGTACATTTAACATACATTTGTATAGTGGAATTGTACAAAATGCTGTTATAACTTAGCCCCCATTATAAAGGTAATTTCCACCCTGTTCAAGTAGAGATTATATCCAAATGTAGTGCATATTTAACCAAATTTAAAAAAAATCTGCAATAGAAAATGTGTGTTTCCATCTACTACTGCTATGTGAACACTGGGTTCATCAAGATAAAGAGATTTGTTGGCAGTGCCGGGTCGGCCTCAAGGAGATGATGTCAAGAGTGATGTCTAAAGAGCTCCAGTCAAACCTCAAACGAACAAAAGCTGTGTGGAAAATGACATTTCTGTTTAATGTAATGAGTCATTGCTCCACACAAATCGGGTGTTTTGTCTCTTCTATGAAAACTTGACTGATGTTTAAGTCATGTGCTTCTGTTTCCATCGCACTTTGTCATATTTAGTGTATCCAAGGGATATAAACTTTTTTTGACAGAATTTTTTGCATTTCCAATCCGGTTTATGAAAATGCACATAAAAACAGGTGGATGGAAACATACTTTTAGTGACTTTTGTCCAGCCTTATTAAGGGGCAGGCCTTCATTTAATTGTGCCACACTTCCCTGGCTGTTATTTGAGACAGGGCTGTGGTCTGGAATATAGAAATACTGAGGTCATTAATCGAACACCCCCACTTTCCCCATGGAATTCTGCCCAAACACTTTTTATTCAATTAATAATTTAACTGTATTGTCTGTCTTATTTTATTTTCTGTCTGTGTTCTTTTCAAGTGAGAAGATGACAACATTTCACAGCCCTCTCCACTCTGTTATGAATAGAATTGTGCAAATGCTGAATCCTTTAACTATAATTTTTTATTGGCCTAAAAGTAATGGGATTTCAATATACTCTAGTCTTTATATTACTGTAATCAGGCTGTTTATCCACCAAGCAATTATCTGCACAATGAAAATATACCCCAAGTTGCCAAATATCCCAAACTCCCAGAATATACACAGAGAACATGAAGTCAGTGTCCTCACTGGAAACTAAGGCCCTGATTTGAGAAATCAAGGAGTCACAAACTGAATAGGTTGGGAATCACTGTCAAAGGGGATTATGGGATGCTGGCGGGAGGGGGAAGGGGGGTGCAATCAGGGAGGGGATAAAAAGCCAGACAAAAGCAGCTATAGGAAGTTAAAAAACGGTAGGTAAACACATATAATGAACTTTGACTTTAGCCTTACCACAACCTCCAGTGACATCATAGGAAGTGGAGTGGTAGGGTCCAATTTTCACCACACACTCAGTCCTCAACTGCTCTCCATGCGCTCTCACCTGGGCTCTCAGCAAAACGCTGAGCTGCAAAGCCGGAAGAAAGGGACGATCACTCCTCACTTCTTCACTATGCTTTTATGCAGTCCTTACCTAAGGAACAGCACAAAGAGAGTCTGTGCTCTTTCTGAGAGTGAGATGAAAAGATTGAAACCACTCTCATGTCTGTTGAGTCAGGACATGGTTAGCCTAGCTTAGCATAATGGCTGGAAGCAGGGGGAAACAACTAGACCGACTCTGTTCAAGATGAATAAGTAAAGCTGACTAATTCACTGGTTCACAAACTGTAATTAAAGATAAAGGACAAGTTGTGGTTGCCAGGTTTGCTACCATCACACATTTACAGAGCAAACATGCGCTCACCGTCCTTATTATTTGGTAACCACCTCAATACCCAAAGACACTGCGTTGGGCAGATGGATAAACTTGTTCATTGAGACATAGCTCCATCACATAACTCCCTTTAAACCACAAAGTGTACACATTAAACAAACACGTTATAGTGAGTTTTATTTGCTAGGTATATTTCTTATTAAAGAGCCAGGCTGGCTGGTGAACCCTGTTCTAAGCTAATGTAGGCTAACCATGTGCTGACTTCAGCTCTGTACAGATATGAGATTGATGTTCATCTCCACACATAATTTTCGGGAAAAAATGCATATTTTCATAGATGTAAAGCATATTAGTAGCATATTTTGATGTTGAATTATTCCTTTAAGGTGGTAGAGTAGGCTAATTGGCTTTCTCTTCATCTGGAAAAAGTTTGGGACATCACAGAGTGTGAGAAGCGTGTTTTTCCTCAAGTCTGAGTTCATCCCGCCAACATCACCACCCCTATCACCACCACTGCCGCCGCCAACAGCGTTACTACTTGCACTGATTCCAGTGTGACTCAGCAGCCAGTGGCAATATTTTTAGTTTTCTCCCTTTTTGGCTTCTCTTTCTTTCCCTGTTTTTGCCCCTCCCCTGAACCCCCCAACCCCAACCCCACCCCACCCGACCCCCTCCTCTTCTGTCCGTCCATCTCTTCTTTGTTTCGGCTGTGGCTGCTCAGTAGGAGGCACCGTGAACGGCTACTGGAGTGACAGCCCGTGGTAGGAGAAAAGAAGGACAACTAATGGCCACATGGGAAGAAGAGAGAGAACATGACAACAGAGACAGCATACAAACATAGAAATATGCAATGTAGATAAATGAGACAGGGTTGGTTGGATCTGTGTGTGGCTGTTCAGATGCGTTATATCTGTGACACACGTGTGTTTGTGTGTGAATGTGTGTGTGTGCCTGGACCTGCGTCTACCTCTGTACTAAGATGCACAAATGTCAACTGGGAAAAACACATTTCTTTCGTTTTGTTTCTGTAAAAAAGAAAAAATGAAATTGTTGCTTTAGTTTAGTTTTGATGTTTATTATTAACAATCTATGTGTGATCACATGATGATGTCATCTGTCTTTCAATGAATTTACTTTTCTTTTTAGTTTTTTTCCCCCCTCCTAAATATAAATGTTGTTTGCTGTTGATGTTGCAGACATGTATTTTGTTTCAGAACCACAATGTCAGACTTATTCACTGTTGTAGGCAGTAAATATGTGTCTGTTGGTTAAGTTTCAGATCTGTTGAAATCTCTCGCCCTCACCTTCCTTCTCTCCCATACAGAAAGTAACAGAGAGCTTGCAGCTGGAGGGAGATCATTCCCTTCGATTTGCATTAGATTCCCAAAAGATTAAAACTAGTACTAACCACTCAGTGAACATAGACTGTGTTAATAGCCTTGTACAAGAACCACTTAAAAGCTGCAGAGAAAGTTTGGAAAGTCCTGTTTGTGAAGAGTGGGACTCCAGTGCTCTGAGATATCTCCTTCCTGTTACCTTTTACTGTTCATGCTGGGAATGTTGGGAGGTGAGAGCACCACATGAGAACAATGACTTTGGCTGAGGAGCAGATAACTGTATATTTTTAAAGAATTTGTTTGGCATCATGCTTATTCACTTTCTTGTTGAGAGTTTGGTGAGAAAATCGATATCCATGTCATGTCTGTGCGCTAGGTTTGGAGCTATGGCCGGGAAGCGATTAGTCTAGCTTAGACTTGAAACTGGAAGCAGGGGTAAAGAGCTTGCCTGGATCTGTTCAAATGCAAAAATCCTACACCAATGCCTCTCTGGCTCACTAATTAAAACATTAGTTCTCATTTGTTTAGCATTTACAGAACAGAAATGTAAAAATTAGCAACCTTACAGTGACAACAAAACAGGAAGTCACTGCCCCAGCCGCTGGTTACCAGGAAATAGGAACAACACTTAAAAACTTTTACAATTTGTACAATTCTTTTGGTGTATAGATTTATTGATACAACATGTTGATTAGTGAGCTTTAGAGATGTTGGTATGCAAACCTTGGGACTTTTTAGGCCCAGGCTAGCTGCTTGCAGTCTTTATGCTAAGATGATGTAATTGCCTCCTGGCTCTAGCTCTATACTGCATACAGATTTATATCCATTCCTCATCTCACTCAAGTGAGGTGAAGAAGCATTTTTGACAAAATGTCAAGCTAATTCTCTAACCTTATATGACCCTGATTTTGGGTCCTGCAGGGTATTCTGTTTCCAGATAGCCTCAAAGTCCGTATTCATGTTTGAATGAATGGTTTTGAGGTTTTAATTCTACTTGGAGTTTAGGATTAAATTCCCAGTTCTACTATCCCATCAGACATGCACACCAGGCACACACCACACACACATACATAGACCCCAGTCTCTCTACTGCACCTGTCTATTGTTTCTCAACATCTCATCCTCTCCTTATCCTCCTCTCCCTTCCCAATGTCCACATGTTTTGAGTGCGTCACTTCCTATAAGGCCACTGCTGATTGGTCGCTTTTATCACGATGATGTAAATATGTAAAGTTTGTGTTGTAGATGAATCTGCATGGGTTTCCATCGCAAGCAATAAGGATACTGATATGATAATGTGAGGAGGTTTGATTTTAGTCTCAAGCTTAATGAATGTGTATATATAATTTAGACTACTAAAAGTGTGTATGGATTTGTGTGTTTAGACGCATACGTATGCACTAACAAAGCATGCAGGACAAAAAATCTTCACCTCTTTGAATGCAAGAGGTGGGACGGGCTGACATTATGCATGCCAAAATGATATGATGCTATTGGTCGGAAGAGACCATGTTAGGTACTGTAACCGGGCCGGGAGGGGTGGGAAAGTTTATTTTTGCAGGACGGGGAGGGGTTACATTTCGTAGGTTAGTAGGTCTTGTATAGCTGCTTTCTTATCGATCTTGAGAGACTTATGAATAAGAGAAACATATTAACAATCGTAGCTTATCATTTCTTTTCTTCTTTCTTTTGCTTCTCTTTTCACAGAGAACTGTTCTGAAAGCCCTGTGCTTATCAGATATATGCAAAAAGAAGCAGTAACTGTGAACTAATGCTAAGACGTGAAAAAAAAAATCCAGCTTCTTCCATCAAGGTCTCAACTCTTCTTCAAGAGAGAGAGCAGAGACCCTTCTCCCCTGATACTTCCTCACCAAATTCCCCTGTGCATCTTTTCCATTCGTCTGCTTCTTCATTATCTGTTTGTGACTTCACCCTGTCCATGTCATGTTTCATCTTCTTCTGTCCTGTCCTATTCTCTACACTTGCATTTAAACTGCAGTTTAAGAGTTCAAAAGAAGGATACCTCTGCAATGTGAGAATGTAATGATTCAATGCAACCCTGCCACAAAGGATGAGGACTAACCAGCCAGGGGGCCTTGGGCAAAGCTGCGGGCCCCTTTTGAGCCACCCTGATGTTGTGAAAACGTAAATGTATAGCCCTCAAATATAATATGACGCCCACTTTTAAATGTAATTTCTTGTCTTATACTCGGGCCAATGCACTATCAACTGCAAAATTGGGTAAAAGTGCAGGAGAAACTAAAAGGCCCCAAAAAATTGTTTCACAAAATGAAATAATGAATTTATTTTAATGAGGAGATGGCCCCAGGGTTTAAGGCCCTTGCCATTTCAGTTTATACCCATTATGTCTAGGAAGTACATCTATATGGGGCAAGTGTACACCTCACACTATACGTCGAGTGCAAACGTTCACTGTCAGTTCAGGAAGTTGTATTTCCTGTTTGTAGCAAGATAAGACTGTGGAGTTTTTATTAATTTTAACCACAATCTTTCCCTAACCTTGACCATGACATAGCTGCATGTATAGAAAGCAAAAATCTAAGAAATATTGACATTAAATATTATAAATAAAGCCGATGTCATTTATTGTTTTGCAGAAAGCTTGTTGTTCTTGTGTGGTAGGGTTGGATGTTCTTTAGTGGCACATGATACTAAACAAATGTGCAATTAATCAAATCATCCAAAATAATTACACCCCAGTTGTATTGAACCCAGGGCCTTTTGGTTCCACAAGGGTCTGGGTTACTGGGGTAGTTGCCCGGTTTGCCGGTTTGGTAATCCATCCTAAACCGGGTTAGGGTCTAATTCCCAATCCAAGGATGCTAGGAACACAGGAAAACCAATTTCCCCTTAATGTGGCCAGTATGTCAGATTTTTATCTCAGAATTGTAGAAGTCTACACTGATCTATGGCAAGCAGTGTACAATATGTTGTAAAGTGCAAAGGGGTAGGATCTAAATCTCTTGCCTCCTGAATGAGCCTCAGACCAGTTACACACTTCATACAACAGATTTCCCCAAAAAAGATATTTGAAGCAGTTGCATGTGTGAGAATCCACACTGCAGAGGCATCCTTCAAAAGTCAATGTTTTTTATCCAATTGACCTCTGGCTCGTTGTTTTGCCAACGTCTCTATCCTTTCTGTCCATTCACAACTCAGGTATCTCTTTCTCAATCATGGGTCCTCTTGTGTTCCAATTCACCCATGTTTCCTCAAAGATGTACTGTATGTATGAAAAAGGGAGAGATAAGAAAAAAACTAACTGAGCTTTCCTCTCTTTTCTGTGCCTGTGAATGCAATGTGCTCTGTTTAGTGGCTCTTGCCCCCCTCCTTTAAAAAGGCTAGTTTGCTTTTCTTGTCCAACTGTCTTCTCCCAGTGTCGTTCACTTGTCTTTCCATCCTTTCTCAATAACTGTGTCCCTTGTGTCTGTGAGAGTTTATGCCCCAGACACACTATCCAACCCCCACCCCCCACCCTTGAAGTCTCTCACAGCATAAACCAAAAAAGAATTGAGTGAAATTGGAGCACCTTCGAGACTTGTGGGGGGAAAAAACAACATTTAAATGAATGAAAAAGACTGGAGTCATATATTGTAGATGGGGAAGAAATTGTTCTATGAAATGACGTGTTCTGAGTGGATTGTCAGCCGAGCAGCATCAGAGGGAGGAGATGGAGGAGGAAAAGTTTGGGGAAGACAGAAAAGTGTGGTGATGAGGAGGAGGAGGAAAAGAAAGAAAGAAGCAAAACTGCTTCTCCATGTAAGAATGTGTGTCTCACTGTTGTTCCTGTGCATAGTTTTGCTCCTTATGTTGTTTCCTCACCTGTGTGTGGCTCTGTGTTGGTGTGACTTTTTGTTTTATGTTCTGTGTTTTCGTGTTGTGTGCCGCACTCCACTTCCTTACCTTTTTTTATCCTTCTTTCTTCGTGTAGCCTTGTGTGAACCACACCTGGGTCAAACAGCCTTCACAAACACTACCTACAGCTTGTCTTATCCCACACAGGTGCAAAATAATTGTAGTCTGTCATTCCGGCAAACACAAACTGCACCAGAGTGAAATTAATTACAAATGAACTGACCTGCCGGTCTGACCATTAAAGTGGGATTAAATAAAAAGCTAAAAATAGTTGTTATTTGGCCAAGGTCTGGTCTGTTCGTGAAGGACACACCAACTCTCACCTCTTTGTCTGGATTTTGTCTCAATCCTGGTTCGCTGCAGTCCTCTGGTTTGAACTTTTACCTCTGAGCTCTTGATTTCATTAAGTTTGTGACCTCAATGTCTCTTGGTCTCATCAGCTGCTTAAATTAGCACCCAGAGATTTGTTATATCAGAGGACTGAACAACCCCCCAGAGGACCTCTGCAGTTTGTATCTGTGAGTTAGAGGCAAAGAGAAACATTAGTGGGTTTCACATTAAAGCTCTGTGTTCTTGTTGTACTTGCATGTCAGCCGGGCTGGGCGAGCTTTGTAACGATGTGTCTTTTCTTTGCTTTAGTGGTGTGTTTGGCCTATCATTTCCTTGCCTCGATGTACAGTATTATGCAGTATTATGTAGCTGCAGTTTCCATTAGCACAAATAACAATTTCATACTGAGCACCACTGGAAACTACAGATTAGATTAGGAACACTCAGTCTGCCATTGTAGAAGTCTTTGAATTGCATTGTTGCTCAAACCTGAGAGGATTTTGTTTGGAACATTGTGCAGCAGTATTAAAGAAATAAGGGTTTCTACAATGGCTAACACTATCAATCTGGATTCTAACATGAAAGGAGCTCCAATGGCCTCTTTGCCAACAGCATCTTTGGGATAAAACTTGTTGATGTTACAGCAATGGACATACCAGTTACCAATATTGACCTTATGCAACCCGCCCATTTTGTTCCATTTCTGGTTTTGTCTTCTAACAGCCATTTATAGTAAATGCAAGTAAAAATTGGCAGTCCTGATCAGTTCACACAGCCAATTATACATTGCTCATAGTTGAGGAGGTCATGTGACCCAACAAACCACATCCACCAAAAGTATCAGATTAAATCAGATTCACTATTTCTTTGGTTAAAAGTATCAAGAGCTCTGATGCTAACTTTTCTGTATGAGAATTCAGGTTATTAACGTATTAACATTATTTACCTTTACTCTGTGTTTTGGATGACACCTAACTTGACACATCCCCACTTCCTGTGTAGACAAAAGTTAAAAGACAAAATAACACAGGTGGAGCACTTCCTTGTTGCTGAAATGCATATGGCCAATAGCCAGTAGTTGTGTTGATTACAGCACAATGAATTATACATAGAAATAAATACGACAGCTACTACTGTGCAACTACAGTAGTACATACATACAAAAGAAAGTCTCAGTCTCAATTTCACGTTTAATTGTTAGCTTTTTATTGAGCTTTCAACCACATCTCACTTTCTTTATCAGCTGATGGAGTCATCATCATCGGTCAGTGATGGAAGAAGTAGTCAGCTTTTTTACCCCAAAAAAGCTAAAATACAAATACAACAATGTAGAAAATACAGTAAAATAGTGAAATATTATTATGTATTACACTACTAGATTATTATTACAAATACATAAAAGTGTAAGTAGCATTTTATTGTTGTAGTGAAGCTAGTTAGGTAGCCCATTAGTTCCCAACCTAGAGATCAGGCCCCCTTCAAAGGGTCACATCAATATATATTTTTTTCTAACCTTTGTTTTTGTGATATAGTTTAGCCTTGAAAAATGGTTTAAATAAACCCTCTGAGACATTTAAAGGGGAACTCATACAGCTCATAGACATCTGAAACATGTGACAAGGTGGTCCAACTTGTAATGGGCCCAAAATGGTGGTAATCACTACTTTAATCCTTTAATCAATGCATTATATAAACTCATTCTATATGTTGTATGGAACATTTGAATGTTTAGAGTAACTAAGAGATGTAGTGAAGTAAAAAGTAAAATATTTCCCACTGAAATGTAGAGTAGAGCATGATAAAGTAACATGAAATAGAAATACTCAAGGAAAGTACAAATACCTCAAAATTGTACTTACGCACAGTAGTAGAATTAATGTACATAGTTACTTTCCGCCTGTTAACATGAAAGAAGTTCAATATTCAAATGATTGAAACTCTGTGACACCTCCACCTACTGATGAAGACTGTGACTTGTGGTTGGAAGCTCAAGAAAAAGATACTAAACTGACTTAAGATTGTTTTGTCAAACCTCACAAAAAGATTTTACCCTATATTGCATAAACAGGTGATCTTACCCCGTCTTGATGCTTATGGGAAAGAGGCCCATATCTGATGTGGTTCCACACTGGACCTTAGAAAGATGTCAAATCATTTTCAGCAGAGAAAATGGAAATCAAAACAACTGAATGAAAGCTGACATTTTATTTTTTGTGATGGTGGATAAAATAATTGTCAGATTTGCTCATTTGGTCTCCTGATGGGTGGCTTTTTGTAGTCTTATAGGTAAAATTGGTCTTCTGTCAGTTGTCAGATGTGAATCTCTGAGAGAATCATCTCATTGGCCAATACTGATAGACCAGGATTGGGTTGCACCAACTGTTCATTAATCCGTTAAGTCCATTCTAAGTCCTCAGTAGCTACTAGCTAGTTTCAGATTCAGTGATTTACAAAATCAGTCGAGTTGCACCATTAAAACTTGAGAAAATACTTTAATAATGTGTAAATCAGTTGCTAGTAAACAGCTATAGCACTGTCCAATCACAAGCAATCAACTATGTAAACAGGAAGTCACTGCAGCATCACAAGCTAGAATAACACAGAAGATATATCTTTTGTAAATGTAGGTATTTGTTTAATTTATATCTGCATACATGAATTACTATTGTTTCAGAGTTAGTAGTATTCAAAGAGTTCAAACAGGAAGGAAATATCAGATTATACCTAACCAAACTGACGTTATTTACTCATTTAGTCAAATTTTATCAGCATAACTTTAGTAATTTGGGGTCTGTTGTGTTATTTTTGTAAAAATAATTTAAAATCGTCAAGATTTACATAATTATTAAACAACATTTATCAAATTTCATCTTAGGTATGTCGACCATATTCCATATGACCTCTTTTAGTCTTCCCTCTAAATGGGTAACATTAGCTTTGTCAGTTGGTTCACTTAACTACACAACAGTTATACCTGGCAGTTACTGAATATTTAGTAACAACTAATCTCTACTTATTTACTAATTCATGAGGTGCAGCCCATTTTTATTTAGTGATAAGTAAAACTCTTCTTAGTAAACACTTGTTTTAGAATTAGGATAAGTTTGAATTTATGAACAGCTGGTGTCACCACCTCCAGGACTGTGCAAGTGCTATTCTTATGAAATCACAGACATTATTTTATCAACCAGTGTCATTCCACTGACTTCTGTGGAAAATGGGCTTTGACCTTGACCTGCACCAGACTTGAATGTTACTAAATCCACTTAAAATCTGAAACAAACTGATTAAACTGATAAATGAAATGATTACTAAATTCTGCATCTGGAATATCTAAAGCCTTTATCACCTATTACATAGTGTTTCAATTAAGTTTTGAATGACCTTTTATGGGTTGTACATTCCAGCCTTCAGTAGGGCACTATCAAACTCTATGCCATGGTCTGGTGTCTCAGGGTCAGAGTCATTGCTTATTCACTTGAAATCCTCACTAAATTCTCTTTTCTTTTTCCCTTTCAGTACTGAGTTTCTAAATCCCCATTTCCCTACAAGAAGAGGAAAAACCAAACTTTAAACCGCTGCTCCTCCATCTCTCCCAACGGGATTCACTGTAGAAAACGGGAGGGAGATAGAGAGAAAGAGAAAAAAGAAGATGAGGTAGAAATCATCTGCGTCACTGATGCTCTGACCTGAACATTTCCATCATCTGTATGACATATTCATATGCAATCTCGCTGACGATCCCATTGAAGAAAATGCTTATGATCAAATGTAAGCCATTTTATGATGGGAAAGAAAACATTTCCATCTCTTTTGAACTGAGCAAACCACAGCATGGATGCTCCCAGCGTAGCAGCCACATGGCCTATGACAGACTTGGATTTGGAAACCATGCGACAAGGATGCCCTTCATTTCCACAACTGTTTGTTATTTAGTTGTGTCACTGCTTTACTGACCACTCTTTTTATTTCAAGAAGCTGCATTCACAACTGTTGATTCCATTGTTCCATTATTTTGGCACTCAAAGCACTATGCAAGGTGAGGGGTGGTCCATCGTGATGTCTAACGGCTCTGGCAGAGTCTGATCCAGTGTTGCCACTGGGCTGTACAGGCTGGGCTGCCCTGCTAATCTCTGCTGAGCTACAGGACCTCCAACAGCAGGCTGAAATCTACTCATACATATCAGAAAGCATCAGCCATATCTCATGTATATTTGACATGATTCCGGGACACAGTGGACAGCTTGGGACTTCAAGTTCAACTGATCATTTTAAATGCTGAGATCTCAGCAAATGTCAAAGAGCCAGTTTTAATCCACCTTGTGATGGAATTATCCCAAAGACAGACACGTGGATGGACGTACCCGATGGGGTAAACAGAACCCCTCAAAGACACAAAACTGGCAAAAAAAAAAAAAAAAAAAAACA
>JAVQJD010025592.1:0-59578 GCA_036023655.1 Nannoperca australis | reverse complement strand
GTGGTGCTGGCGGGCGGGGGTCGCCCCCCCTCATAACCCCCTTCTGGGGCGGGTTTTATGGTGCCCAAATTGGGCGGCTTCGTTCTGGTAAAAAAGGTTGTGCACCCCCCCCCCCCCCCCCCCATCCTGTATTCCTGAATGTGTTGCTGTGTTCAGGTAACCAGATAAATGTCTCCTCGTCTGCACAGCGAAAAAGATGCATTTCTAAAGTGATTCTTCTTTTTACTAATTCCAACTCTTCTTCTCTGGGACTCCCCCACTTGGCATGTCACACATGCAAACACACACACACACACACACACACACACTCAGAGAGACAGCATTGTCCCCACTGTGAGAAGTCATTAGCACCCGGGCTTTGGGCTCCTGGAGGTCTGGCTACTGTGACCATTAACTGCTGGTGGGTTGAGGTGTCAGGAGTCACACATCCCCAACGGGCCTGGGATGGGAGGGTGGCGCTGGAGGGGGAGGGGCTGTATGTGCTCGTACACCAGCGGGGGATGGTGTGTGTGTGTGTGTGTGTGTGTGTGTGAGATTGTGAGTGGCAGGGAGGACAATAAAGCACGGAGCTAAGTGCTACATGTGGCTGTGGGCCTTTCTCAGCAGGTCAGAAGGTGATTTATCGTCTGCTCTCCCGCAGCTCGTTCTCTCCACACTGAGTCTTTCAGTTCAAAAGGACGGATATCTCCCCTGCCAACACATCCGCCAGACAACAACAGAACAGTTGTAGTTGTCCATCAGCTGTCTGCTGCTCTGTGAAGACAACTCACAGAAGAACAACAACCTCCAGTGTGGGCGTACTGTAAACAGCGTACATGAGAGCTACAGTCGGACTCACACAGCGACACAGAATACCAAAGAGTTTGAACCATCAAAGAAGGAGCTTTACTGTGTCTAACCGCTGAGTTTAGGTCCTGCTCTCCACATAAACGCTTTACATCTTTTAAACTCGGGCGGCTTGTTGAATGGATCAAAGAGACAGAGGTATCTTTTATCTTTTATCACCCTCCCTTCCTTCTGCCTGTGATGCTGGATGCAGATATGGGACTCGGGGAGGAAACGTAAGCATTAATGATTGAATGTTCAAAGAGTTAACAATCCATCTCTGTCCTTGGCTCGTCTGTGTTTTACGTTTGTAGTCTGACTGAGTGTGGAGGCAGCTGCACGCATGTTGTTGTCATCATGCAAACGCCAGCTAAACACACGGAGCTGCACAGGGACCCAGATCCCAAGTGAGTCCGTGGAATTCAAAACAAGCTTTCATACTTTACTTTAACAAAGTGGAAACACATTGTGACCCAGGCGTTCCTGACGTTCACACTTTAGCCACGCCCCCGGTGATTTCATGTGTGTAACACAGGGTACGGTTTACACAGAATGGCTTTTAAGCAAATGATCGGTGCAACGCTTTGCATTAAAGTTCTGTGTGAGACAATTCAGGACATCATCACACACACACACACACACACACACACACACACCTCGGCCTCGCGGCAGTGATTCACCTCAGGGCTGCAGCAGGTCTGTCTGCAGAGGATGTCTGTCTGCAGAGGATGTCTGTCTGTAGAGGCTGTCTGTCTGCAGAGGATGTCTCATGTTTCAGCATGGTACGCATGGTTGTGGGGCTGAAGGAGGTTAATGTTTCTATTCTATTCTTTATTCTTCCTGTTGTCAACGAATCTCACAAAAAAAGACCAAAACCAACAATTATTGGTTTGTTTCTCAATTGTTCCCTAAAGACATAGATTTTTCAAAACGGGTCAGGAAGGATTGACTGAAGCTACGGCGGCCATTCAATTCAATTTTATTTATATAGCGCCATATCATAACAAAGTTATCTCAGGGCACTCAATCACATGGAGCCGGTCGAGACCGACTTCCACAGTCCATGTAGTTCATAATGAAGATCGACGGTGCGGCTAACTGCTGGGGTGTAACAGTTAGCATCAATGCTAACAGGACGACTCTGTGAACGGTAATGTTTGTCTAACGTTTGATCACTTTGGTCCAGAAACACAACGTCTTACACATTTAGACTGCAAAGAGACTGTGTAGACACTCAGAGGATGAACCCTCATGTCTCTGCTGTTCCCCTGACTTCTAGCGCCACCAGCAGGTCGACATTTGTGATTTAAAGTTTGAAACTACTGGATGGGTTGCCATCAGGGTTGCTGATTATTTGTGACCCCCTCCACTTTCCAATACTTTGCTTTGTGTTTTGAGCTAATTAGCTAATGTTAGCATGCTAACCAGCTAAACTAAGATGGTGATAAACAAATCAGCATGTTGGTATTGTTATTGTGAGCATGTTAGCATGTAGCTCGAAGCACCGTTATACAGATTCCTCTACTACTTCATGTTCATGTCAGTGAAGGAAAGCACCACCCACTGGGTGGAGTATGTTCAGACCCTCGTGTCATTGGCCGCCCCATGTTAAGACTTTAGGTTGTGATGAGGGAGATTTTGCTTGTTCGAAACAGTAGAATAATGTGTTTCATGGCTCTGGAGGAGCTTGAGAGGAAAAAAACCAAGTAATGTTCAAATCAAAAAATTTCTTATAACAAAGTTGTACAAATGTTACAGATTCCATGTTTGAAAAGGAGGTTTAACTTCAAAACAACACCATCGCTGAGATATTTCTCTCTCTCTCTCTTTCTTTCTCTGCTGACCTCTCTCGCTCTCCAGTCAGACTGTTATGAAACATAATTAGACGGCTATGCACTCGTCTGGACGGCCTGCCATCGGAAGATACCTCCCCAGCTATTAGACAGACGTGAGCCTCCATTAACGTCACAACTGTCCTCGCCCGCCTTCATTCAGCTCTGCTGCAACGCAACTGCTTTGTTTCCAGACAATTAACTCCTCGTTTGACGTTTTTATAATTAGTCGTCAAGTTCACCGGAGCCAACAAACGAGAAAAGATCCAACAGGCAACAAATAGTTCTGGAAACACATGCTCTAACGAGGAACTGTCCATGTATTGATTCCTCCGTGCAGGCGGGTTCAGTCCCGTTATTGACTGGTGACGGCTGCAGCTCAGTGTGATATTGGGTATCCAGATTAAAGTGCAAGGTCACTCATTGGTTATGAGATTGCCTCATCGACTGCCCAGTGCCAGTGCGCTTCACTCCCTTTAGCTGTTACATCTATAAAACGTCCCGTCTGCTCACCTGCTGTTGAACTTCTCGGGGTGTTTTTCCCGCATCAGATGAAAGCGATGGGCGATGGAGGCGTCCTGTAGGAGAGAGCAGAAGAGACCACGTTACCCACGGCAAGCTCAACAACCCCAAACAAATAAAACAGGGCCTCGTCTTCTTTTGTTCTGCCACTTCACATCCGCGTGACTCAACTGAACAGCAACAAACCAAAGGACTGACACTTGGAGGTGTAATCAAAGCTCTTGGTTTCTTCTGTCTTCGTCCTGGAGCTGAAATGATTAGTTGGTCAACAGATGATCAGAATCTATTTCACTAATCGATTCTCCCACGTGAGGATTTTCTGCTTTTCTGTGTCGTATTTGATAATAAACCTAACACAATCTTTAAACTGTTGGTTGGAGAATTATAATGTTTATTTTGAACATTTTATAGATAAAACTTAATTGGGAATTGGGAATGAAAATAGTCCACAATGTTAAGCTAACTGAACGGTATTTTGGCCAAAACTATCACAATAGGACCCATAAACTGAGATTTCCTTGTAATGTAATTGTCAGAGTGACAGTTAGCTTAGCCTGAACCCACCCCTGAACATGTACATCTGTAGCAGCACTGATGAAAGGTCACAGGCTCAGGCTGGAACCTGCCCTCCTCTCCTCATGTGTTTAACCCCTGACCTCTGGGGCAGAGGTGAATGTGACCCTGATCAGTCACAGGAGCAGCCTCGGCATGACCTCACTGGTGGACCAACAGAAACACCAGCGGGGGATCGTTATGGATGTTCTACGTCTTAAACCAGGCAGGTTATTTATTACTGTCATTATCACCTTTCATTCATCACAGAAATGCTTGACGGTCACAAGATTTTATGTTAAATCACAGAGGTTTGACCCTTTTAAACTGATCAACTAAATACCAAGAAGTTTAGATATAAAGCCCCTTTCAGACCTGCACCTCGTTCGACATGTCGGCCTCTAACATGGGTTGAGTCTGAATTGAATTAAAGGGTAACTCTGGTGTTTTTGAACCTGGCGTCTATTTTTTTTTACACATTTTGGGGCCTGACTAATGACTAATAGTTATTAAAGGTTTTGGAACTGGTCCAGTAGATCTCCTCGGCTGGAATCCGCAAATGAGCTGCAACGGCTGCAAGAAATCCTTTGTGGCAACTGCGCATGTGAAACGTCCGTCCACTGAAAGTGCTTGTTTTCGACTCTGACGACATTATGGAAAGGTTCCCAACAGAGACAGCTTTTTGTTAAAGAGTAAGATCCTTTTTGTTTAACGAGAAACACAAAGTCTCGCTCTGAAATCTCTTATTCTGTAACTCTGCTGTCAGAGACTTTGGATAACAATCTGAACCAGAGTCAGTTGCAAAAACAAGCACTTTTAGTTGACCCAAAGTATTACGATGCAGCCCATTCGTGGAGGCGATCTACTGGACCAATTCCAACACTTTTGTAAAGTATCAGTAAGTTAAGGCCCGGGTTTAAAAAGTTCCCCTTTAACATAAGGGCTACCAGCAGCACGAGAACATCATGAACACCCAACAAAGGCTGCAGCATGTTGCATAAAGCACTCAGCAGTGTTCTGGACACTTGAGCTTTCAGTGGACGCCATCAGTTAAACAGAGCAGCCTCCATGTGGCCGCAGGCTGAGCTAGAACAGAGCTGCTTCTTCTCCACTCAGGCCCGAGGACGGGATCTGTCTTTCACAGATAAACAGCCACCGTACGTATAAAATAAGTTTAAGATGCGTGGGCTCAGAGATGGTATCGACTATATGTCAGAGGAAGTGATGTCGCTAACGTAGATGTAATTCCTACATGTGGCTCGTGTGATGGAGATGGGAAGCAGCAGCAGAGCGCGGTGGATGGAAAGTGTCACTCTGATGGTGGAGTCAGTAACAATGTTAACGTATGAAGGCAGAGTCAAGGACTCTTCCTTTTATTATTATTGTATAATAACGTCATCTGGTTCTGCTTAAAGTGCTTAACAGAGACAAGACACAACCCGACTTACTTCCACCAGTTAACGCGTAAACACAATAAAGACATGAGGACGCTGTCTAGTCAGTAAGACTCAGAAACAAACTACTAATGTAACAGGATTTACAAAGATCCAATCTCAACTCATTACATGTGGAGGCACAGACAGTCGTGCTATACAAATGCCTCAAACACGCAGCAGTTACACACATATCAGGGGGGTACATTTACATTTACACTTTAGTTTTATCTAGCAACGACACTAAGATAAGCGGAGAGGACAGCGGTGACTGTGCAGCTGTAACTGCTTTATCATTTCATGATATGGAATAAGATAGAAGCTGAGGTTCAACCTGTACTTGTCACAGTCAGACAGTGAGTTTAAGTTCTCCCACCTGAACCAAATGTCTCCTGATTGACATAAGGCGAAGCTTTATCGCTTTCATGAGCTCTACAGCTGGAGACACTAGGACTCTGCTGAGGCTCAAACTCATATTTTGTACATTTTTTAATGGAGGAAAGACAGGAATGTGAAAATGGTACAAAGCCTGAAAATAAATATAAATGACAGAATGGTACATCTTTAAACTTCACACATTATGCTAATATTACCAGCCTGGCTCATCAATAGGTGCTGCTGTTTAAGAGCTTCCAGGTCCTGGAAGTGTAAGTAACCCATGCGTTTTTTCATTTCATGGTGAAACGAGGGCGTCTTAGTCACACAATTGATCTGTAACACCCTCTGTTTGTGATTTGGGCCAGAACAAGAGGTGTATATTTACACCAAAGTCTCGCATCGTGCACCTCTGACAGGCAAACGCATCTGTGACGACAGCCTGGCACGACGCCTGCCTGTGCAGGTGTGTCAGCGCTCTGCAACAAGGAGAACGAAAGGTTGTGACAAGACAGGTGGACAGGTTGTATAACTAAACGCATCGTCTCTTGTCGCCCTCAAAACCGCCGGCCTGCCGCGACGCACCTCCTCGACCAGACGCTGCTTAGGTCTCGCAGCTCGTCTTAAAATAGAGCTGCATCTGCTGCTGAATGTGATCCTGGAACCAGGGGAGCGAGGAGACATCCCAGGTGAACTGCTTTTCTGCACGGAGGCTAACGCAGCCAGCAGAGCTCTCATAGCAAGGTTATCCATCAGCACAGCAAGCGCGCACAGGAGAGAACATGGGGTAACTCAGCAGAGGGAAAGTAGTTTGCAGCTTGCCCGAGGAGGCTTTGTCTCGTGTGAACAACGCAGGGAGTTGTGTTTTTACTGATTTGTGGTACAATGCGGCGCAGCATGTGGATCTGGGGCCAGGCAGTGACACAAAGTGGCCGCAAAGCTTTTCCAAAACATGACGGGCTGTTTCATGTCACTAAATCTGCTCTCAGGCTCCCGCTGCAGGCAGTCACGGACCAGCCCCACTTTTCTGCGTTCTGTCCCCCCTGAAAAGTCTGGCCGTAACAAAATGTGACATTTGCCTTTCGCCTGTGTGATGAAGGTTGTTTTGATCTTGCCGTTTGAAGTTTTGCACGTGGTGCGTGGTGCGTGGGGGGGGGGGCGAGAGGGCGTGCTACTGGATGGATGATGTAGGAAGGGAGAAGAAAGGGATAAACAACAAAAACAAAAAAACAACAAAACCACTGGCTGGAAAATGTCACCTTAGTGAGACCCACAGCACCCGGCGGAGAGAGAGGTTGTCAGTTCACCCCTATTGTGCTTCACTGGCCTCTGGTGAGCTTGGTTAGCTTAATGTCACAGTGAGCCTCCGATCTCTCCTACCGTGAGTGAGAGACAAACACACACTGTCTGTGAGATTTTAGGCCAACATGCCTATGGAAGCCCATTTCTGCCAAAAATTATTTGGTAAGTCAAAATGATGACATACTAATTCCAACCTTTAGCTAACTGTGTGGTACATTAGACTTAACTAAAACATTTACATCAGAATTTTGACTTATCTCATAAAGGGGCTTCCATACGATATAAAAAATCCCTTTAAATTTGTTTTATTTAAGTAAAAAATGTAAGTAAGGTACTTGTAATTGAGTAAAAATGTATTTAAAAGTGTTTCTACTCTTTTCATCCTCGTTGCTTTTGTTTGTCTGTCTGAAAACCGATAACTGGCGCCGATATAAGAGTTTATACGAGAATAAAACTAAACACGAACTGAGAAGGTAAAGATCTGCAGCGAGGAAGGACCCCAGAGTATCTTAAAGGTACTGATGTTTTTAAGAGTGCACTCCTGCCGAAGGATTCTCGGTCGACAGCTGGCGGCGAGGAAGACGGCGAGCTAGCAAACAAGGACGTAAACAATGCAGGTTTCAAGAGGTCGGAAAAACACTGACTTTGCAAATGATTTGTCAGATCTCAAGGATATTTCCTTTAATTTCCTTTTCTCTGACCTCTTCTCACTGGTGGGCGGGGCTCAGTTTGAAACAGGTGATGTGATGTGTTTTTGTGCACCACCCAGATTATCAGAGTTATCTGAGCACCTAAAGATATTTTTGTCTGAATATTTAATGTCATGAATATTGAACGTTAAAGAGACATACTTAAGATTTGAAGTTGTCAGGGGCTTTGAAGACGGCGTGTGCGTCCATGTGTTTGACCATGTGTGTGTCCGTTCCTCCTGTCTTTAAGACCAGCCAGGTGTCACTCAGCACGGTCATTCATTACCGTGGTAACCTGGCCTGAACCTGGCAGGCGCTTACTTCCTGTCACTGATACTTCCCCTGACCTTCAGCCTGTGCCAGCGTTACTCCATCGCTCTCTCACAAACACACAGATCATTTTATATGCACACTTTCTGCTCCGTGTGACCTGTTTTCTGAACAAACAGTAACACAATTCTTTTCAGGACAGTATTTCATTTAACATTTAACATTAGCAACGTCAGGGAGTAACTGTAACCTTTGCAGTCTTTTTACTTTAAGAAAACCATGAAATATCCTGTTGTGACTCTCAAGTATCCTGGATCTGAGTCCAGCTGCCCATGAGTCCCCTTTCAGATGTGACCTCCTTTATGTTAATCTGATGGTCTCATGTCTGAATAAGTTCCTTTTACAATAAGTTCGCACCAATAGTCTTGCTAGGTCGGGCCTAGAAACATCTTATTTGTTACGCACAAATCTGAATTTAATGCCGTCAGATTATCGTAAAAGTTGCAGAAATCAGATTAGATTCCTGTCGCTCTAATAAACATCTGGATCGCCCCCTGGTGGCTGGCTGCAGTATAGCCCCGCCTCCTCTGTGTTAGCGGATGGGACAAACTGAAAAATCAAAGCACACGTCGAATAAAATGTTCCCAAAGTTGGATGCTGTCATTTTGGGAAGTTCTTATCACGCTGGTGTTTGTTCAAGTGTTTGTTTCTCTGTTTGGTTTTAAGGAGATATTTAATGATATAAAAGGTAGCGTACGATGTGTACAGTGGGAGGAAGCAGAGACGCGTCGTCCTCTTTATATTCAGTCTAAAAGCTTCTTACTTTCAGAATGAATGAAGTATGAAAGTTAAGACTGAATGCTCATTTCTGTAAAAAGAACAGCTTCTAAATGGACCTTGTGGTGACATTGTTTTTTCAGGGATGTGTTTTCATAGCCTACCTGCTGTAATCCTATCTGCACTAGGATTCAAGATGGCTGCTGTGATGTCTGCACAGAACAGCATTAACCCCTTCATCGGAGTTGTCGGCCTATTGGGCCAGAGACTTATATGTCCATCAGAAGAGGTGCAGGAGAGTCTACACCCTCCTGGCTAATGGCAAAGTCAGGAATACACAGGAAGAACTGGAACATTAACACTAGGAATCATCTTGCAGGTCACACACACACACACACACACACACATTTACACCTGCGCACCGGACCACAGAAACTGCAGAGGGATCAGCTTCCTCGCTGCAACATGAGGTGGCATCTTTAGCGGCTGCTGACATGGTGTGATTTCCTTCTCTCAAATTCCTCTCACGAGATTCTTTCCAGGCCGCAGGTCAAGTGAAGGCACTTTAGGAGCTGATTTTCTAAATGAAAGAATTCATTCAACAGAAAGAATGTTGTAAAGACGCTGTTGTTGAAACATCAACCTTAATACTGATGTACAAATTTAGAACCAGGCAGTAAATATCTGTGTAACCGATGGAGCTATAACATGCGACAGCGTTGAATTATATGGAGCCACATGAAGCGGACCACCGCGAGCCCACTGCTCCAGCTGCTCCTGCCAACCTACAAGAATCTCATCGAATATATACATTTAGGTATATTTAATGTGACAATATATAACAAATATATAACATCTAACATACAGGAGCGCACTGAAACAGAAACCTCCTGATTTACAGCTCCCAGTGCCTTGGCTGAGCCGACCACATGCTCCACACCATGTCATCCACAATTAAGTCAGCGAGATAAAGGACAGATGATGAGGCTTTCAGATTTGGCCTTGCCAGCCTCCCGTCTCCGTGGCAACCAAACCCTGAGAAGCAAGGTCTGCGATGGGATGGCAGGAAACACAAACCCTGTATGGTCGGTAAAGCAGATTGGAGGGTTACTAACGGCTACATCATCGGCGTGAGTCAGAGCCTGGATTGCTCAGGTGTCGTGTGCACACAGATACTCGGCCATCTGTCACCGTGGCTCTCGCAGGCTCAGCGAGCTGTCGCTGTGTTTAGTGGCTGTGCCACACTGGAGGAAAACAGTTTCACACAGAGGGCCTATACATTAAAACATCCATCCACGTGTTACTTTACTCTCCCAGCACTCAGTCCCCAAGTCTGCTCATTCTCACTGAAGACGTAAACCTTTAAGAATCACTCACAAATCACTAGGTTCATTCTTTTAAAGACTAAGTTGTGGTGGAATATTTTTTAGCCACAGTTTAATTTGTGTTTTGAGTGCTGGTGAGGTCTTTGTTTAGTTTTTTACAGGAGCAGGATGGTGGTTTGTGAGATTAACTTCAAAGAAACTAAAGTGTGTGTGTGTGTGTGTGTGTGTGTGTGTGTGTTCATGGTGAGGACAGAACATGGCACTCAGAGCAGCAGTGTGGCTCACTAATGTGTTTTAACAACACAGCGGAGCTCCACGGCACAGAGGAAGAAGATGTATCAGGCTTTGGACACACGTGTTGCTTTTGGTCTTTTCATGGGATTTGAATTCTGTCGTGTTGTGGACGAAGTGGTCAGGTCCTTCTGCTGCATAAAAACATCAGTTTCACACTCGTTTAAAAAGGGGTTCAAGCTCAAAAAGAAAAGTACTCATTATAACGAGTGGACTTTGATGTTGCTGCTGGTCCAGTATTTACAGGCAGGTACATTTAAAGAGTTTCGGACCTGTCGGAGCCCTGAGGAGCAGTTTTATTTGTCTCTAAACGTGCACAAGGACCTAAGTGCATGCACACGTGGCTTTCACGCTATTCCACTGACCAACAGGTGGCAGTAACACGCCTGGAAAAGCAGCAACGCACCAACAAAAACAGCGAAGAAGAAGAAGAAGCACACAGAGGTAAACTACACAGGATTCAAAGCTACGGATGCTTTCCGAGTAAGGAAGCAGAGCTCAAGGATACACAATGTGTTTTGGTGAATGACACTACAATGTAAACTAAAGACTCACACTCACACACCCAGCGCACCTGCTTGGTCTGAAGTGTGCTCTGTTGCACCTGTAACCACACCCAGCAGTGATGTCACGGGGTCCTGGAGTACACCTGTACATAACTGCAGCACGGTGAGAAGTTAAACCACTGGAGGTCAGCAAAAAAACTTTACTTATAGTAATGTAGATCTTTCTTTCTCTTTTGTGTCTTACATCTGTACGTAACTACAGCCTTCACAAAGGTGAAACGGAGTTGCACACAAGGGGAATTTCTCTTTCAAGCACTGTTACCTCAAAACTGTACTAAGTCTCACACGTAACATAAATGTACAGTTTGTCTGGAGACTTATACAATGATGTCATTGTGCTGACGGGCTCGCAGACATCAGTGGGGGTGCAGTTGTATAACGTCACCATCCTCCTCCTGCCAAACCCCCTCTAACGTCTACCTGTGCACATGTGTCCTCTTTTATGCCACTTCTGTTTATCGATGCTCACGGGTACTTTATATCCAGTGAGTTTTACTTTGATGATGTTTACCAACTAATTTACCAGGCAGGCTATTTATGGGAAGCCTGCAAAGACTGTAAGTGAATTCATTTAAATAACATAAATTGTTGTTGTGCACAGGTGGTTAATCTGTATCCTCACATTCATTCTTGTGAGGTCTGCTAACTTTGTGAATCCCTCCATGGCGGCCAAAAGAAATTCTGGAGCAACACATTTGCCTCGCAGCGGGGAACACATCCACGATTTGACTACAGCGAAGCAGACCAGCGCCGTGATCGCTTCACGAAGGCCTTGTTTGTCACCTCTGTATAAACGTCCCTGAGCCTTTATACTGGTACCTCCACCAGGACAAGATAAAAAGGTTGCTTAGCAACTGGAGCCTGGCAGCATGTGTCTCGCCTCCAATTAAAAGACGAAAAACCTGCCCAAGAGGGAGCAGAAATTCACTGATGAGTCTACTAATTGCTTGTGTCCACAAAGACCAAATAATCTTAGCAACTACAGTATGTCTCAGCGAGACAATTTGGGGGCCGGATTCTTACGTTTGATTGTAATTAAACATGTAAAATAACCAATATATCTGATGCTATAATGTTTATTTAATCTAGTATATTAAATGTTTTCTTGTAAAATTTGTTTTTGGCAGGAAAACATTGAAAAGATTAACTAACTGTAGGTCTTTACAATCTTAATCTAAGAATAACTGACGAGACCACATGTATTAACTCTTGTCGACCTGTAGCCTTCTAACAGCTTAGCGTCTGTTTCTACTGACGAGGTTTTTGCTGTTTTTGTTTTTGTGTGAAACCAAATTAGGTGTCAGACGTTAAGGGCTTGTTTAATTATAATTGGCCAATCCCAAAATACATTTTGTAAAAATTGAACAAGCTAAATATAAAATTATTTAGGGTTTAAAAAATATGTAACATGATATTTTAGTGTTTGAGAACTAATATCTAATATGTAATTTGTACATTTGTAATGTAAGAAACACACCATGGTTAAGTCACATGGGACTTTAAATCTGTCCGTCAGTGCTGCTATGTGTTTCCTTACCACTCCAATAGAGAAGTAGTTGTTGACGATGCTGTAGGGGACAGGGTCTCCCTTCTCCTCCTTGTCATCAGGGACGATGTCTATGTTCCAGCGGTCCAGCGCCACCTCTGTGCTGTGCTCGATGTCCCGAAGGAACTTCAGCAAGCTGCCGCCCTCGTAACCTGCCGAGAACAGCCCGAGAGGAGGGTACAAAAGGTAAAACCACCAAGCACAGGTACAGAAAGTGCCCAAAAGTACACCCCCGTCTACTTGTGGTGTGGGGCTGTACTTCTGCACTGCAGGGATGACGGATTTGTGTATTGCTAAGGCGTCTTAGCAGCGATCAGAGGCGGAAGTACGTTCCGCAGGTGTCACGAGGGCGTGAGGCATTAATGTGAAGCATCACACTGAGTGTTTTCATATACACACTTTCATTACACTGGAATTCTTAAATTATTATAGCAATTTCAGAGGGAACAATTTCCTATTCATATAAAAACAATCATCCCTCTCCCACGGGACCCCTCACTACACACACACACACACACACACACACGTATCAAACACTGAAGAGCTCTTTAATAGTTTACGACAGTCTCAAATCTACAGACGCCAACGTAAGTCATCAGTAGAAGCTTTTGTCACAGACATAAATGAATGTGTGCAGCTCTGTGAGGCTTTGAGCTAAATGCTAATTTGGGCAAGCTAATCTGCGCACATTGGCAATGCTCTCCATCTTAGTTTAGCGCAGTAGAATGATAAAAACTACTTATTAGCACTAAACACAAAGACTGATGGAAATTTTCATAATATTTTTGCAGGTTTTTGGTCAAAATGCAGAAATTTAAAGTATTTGACAAACTGAAGTTTTGACCTGATGGAAAAGTCAAGTTATTACAATTTATCCTGACAATTTCAGTTGTCGGGAATTTTCACCAAAAGCCAAAAATGTCAACCTACTGGAGGCGTGACAAGGGAAAAGTCAGGGGATCAGCACAGTCAGTAGGATTCATCCTCTGGGGACCATGAATGGCGGTACAAAGTGTGGTGCCAATACATTTCAGCGTTGTTGAGATATTACAAAGGGTAAGTGAAAGGTTTGACCTGCTGGTGGCGTTAGATGAAAAGTTGGGGAGTCACCATAGTTATTACAATTCATCATCTGGGGAACATGAATGTAGAAACCACATTTCACGGCAATCCATCAAAAAGTTGTCAAGATATTTCACTAAAAGTTAAGAATGTCAACCTGCCGGTGGCACGACATGGGAAAGGTCAGGGCATCAGCACAGTCAGTAGGATTCATCCTCTGGGGACCATGAATGCCTGTACAAAATGTGGTGCCAATGCATTTTGTGGATGTCAAGATATTACAATAGTAAAATAGTGAAAACTTTGACCTTTTTATCTATTCATTTATCTATAAGACAGAAATAAAGTTGCTGGTGGTGCTAAAGGAGAAGTCAAGGGGTGACCATGAGAGGGATTCATCCTTTGGGGATCATGAATGTCTGTTCTTAGATATTTCAGACATTGCTATCGACGAGGTTAGCATGTGACATACAGCTCACCCTGGCTAGCACTGACTGCCGAGGTAAATGTTCACCAGGGGAAATGGCTGCAAAGACTCCAGCCCTTACGTCAATTCTTGTTTCTGGGAAAGAAAAGATGATCTATTCGACAAAGACCTGGCAGCTTATTGACGAAATAAGTGCTCAGCTCGTCCTCCAAGCGGCAACAATCAAGCAGTCATAAACAGCCTTTCAAATTACAGGCCCAAAGTACTGCAACAAATCAATGACTGCCAGAGGAGTTGCAGCACAAGTGCTTTGCATATTAACAGATTTTAATTTGACACATTAAAATCGCCCACTTTTTCATTCCCATCTTTCATTTCCCAAAAACATGCGCACACACATCTGCCTTTTGTGTTGTAGTACGCCACTGAGACCCCTCTTGAACCTGCAGTGACTGTGTAAGTGTTCAGGCTGCTGTCAAGTCAATCAAATGCCCATTTTAGGTCTGTTCTGTCTTGATGAACCAAGTTGAGCCTTTACAGGTGATTCGATATCGTTTTCTTTGCCCTGAAATATTGTGAGGACAACTAGAAATCTATAAATAAATGTTTCCCAGTTCTTGACGGAAGTTACATGATGTCTGTATGAAATATTCAAAGCCAAGATGTTTTTTATGTCTGCATCATTTCTTTATGGAATAAATCTAGACGTCTTGTGCATAATTTTAAACACATTTCCCCAAACTTTCCACTAAAATGGAAATAAAGTTCTTTGACTTTGAACAATCAGTGGAGTGTGGCTTCAATTCTTAAATGAAATATAGGTTACCTGTTGTTTCTCTACTAGATGATTTGCAATTTAAGTGAAATCAGTAAAAAGAATCCTCTTTAAGCGACCGAAGGGAACATTTTCTCTTTCTTTAGTTTGATAAATGTCCACACAGGGATGAAGGTACTGTGAAAGGTCACACCACACACACAGGTGACTGAGTGAGCGCCTCACCTCCGCCCCAGCGTAAGCAGCGTGCCAGGTCGTTCCCTGTGCCCAGAGGGAGGATGGCCACTGGAGGGTGCCTCGCAAAGGTGGCCTTATCTGGAAAGGCAAAGACAAACAGGTCGATCGTATATTTGGTCTGTTGAACAGTGCTTGTTTCTAGGACAACTTATGTCTAATAGGTATAATAACATTACGAGTTAATTGCAGAGATGTGGGAACAAATGCTACATTGCTGCAACAAAGCCAGATCAGACAACAAGAGTACACTTGTAATAATCCCTCATTGCACAGAGAAACTGTGTGTTCAGGCAAAGTTGATCCAGGAAGTCTGTCTGTAAACTGGGATGGATGTTTACAAAGGACAGTTTGGGGCTAATTGGACAGTTTGACCTTTTGGCTGCTCGTGTTTGTTGCCTCACCAGGTTGCCCGGATATCAGTTATCAACTTGGTGAATAAAGTGTTTCCCATCACCTCTAGAAACCACAGGACAGAATCTGCGTACCTATACAGTCCAGGATCCAGCCCACAGTGCCATCACCTCCACATGCAAGCACCCGGAAATCAGGGACATCATGGAAGAAGTTGAGCCTACGAGGACAGAAGATCCAGAACATTTAAGCAACCCATGCAGAAACAAGTGCTGTACAAAAGGTATTGTTTGGCTCCTCAATCTCAGTGTCAAAGTGTGTTATAGGTGAGACAGAGAGAGAGAGAGAGAGAGAGAGAGAGTTTAATCAATGCGTGCCCTCTCCAGCTGTGTCCACTCCGCTCCAAACCATAGAGTGGTCACAGAGTGCGTGCCCTTCAAAGGGACCTTTAATGTGTGTTGGGACAAAGGTGTCGACAGTAGCTTTCATCTGTCTCCGTCATGAGACAGCTGCGTACAGGACAGACCCCTTTCACACCGACCACCTGGTCCTGCACAGTAACGCCCTGGAAACCATTTCTACATCTTTAAACAAAGATAACGCGGGTTGCACTGCAAATCCTAATTCAGTGTTGCTTGCTCCGCTGGCACTAACGAGCTGACCAAGTACCTGAAGGATAAATGTGGCGATATCCTATAGTTTTCTTAGAGTGAACTGATCCTTCCCTTTGTAGCCAATTCCTCTGCACTAAGGAGCTCCATTGTTGTCCACAAACACACCAATGAGCCACAAGGTTTGGCCGGGAGACATGTGTCTTCATTATGATGAACGTGGGCACTGTAGTTTGTTTTGAGACCCACAACAGCACCAAATCTGAGATCGGAGAATATTTCCCAACAAATGCACCATTTACTTCAGTTTGAGTAACGTTTACTAAAAAGCTACGCTGCTCAGCTGTTTCAGGAAACTGCCCAGACTTTAAAAAAAGCTAAACTATATATTTGGGACCCATCTTCCCGTCGTCAACGCCCACAAAGACGGTTGGGAAGTTGGAAAGCATTGAAAGACGGACTGTGGCCCTGTGTGGAACAAACACACAACCCTCATTTGAATGCTTTGTGCAGCAAAGACGTTGACCAACTTTTGGCATCACTCTGCAACCTAACAAGTGCAAGCAACTTTTTATTGTGAACTCTGTATTTCTGTCGTTTCCTTTGTGATCATCGCATTATGATAAAAAGTCAGAGCTTTATAAATCGCTGTGCTGTGGCATCTGACAAGTCCCGGCACTCATGGATGTGTTATCCAACTTCCTGGATCACATTTCATGTCTCACTGGTACCTGAAGTCTAAACTGTCTAAACTCAGAGTCTACTCCTACAGAGCCTCCTCAGCTTTCTTGCCAGTGGTCCACTCACATGAGGATAGGTGGTGGATTATTTCTGGATCAGGTCAGATGATGCAGAGGCCACGAGGCAAAGACAGCCCTCTCTAATGGGCATGCAGAGCAACTACACCAACGTGGAGCTGTGTATCGCACCCAACCAAGAACCCTTCTGTGTCAGCATAAAATTTGAATTAAGCCACCTAATCCAGGCTGTTTGTGGGAATGCTTTATGTACGACAGCTTGGGAGGAACATGCATGAACAGAGAGCCAAATGGAGGTTGTACATTAATGGGAGGGCTGACACATTGTTTGTAACGACTGAAAGTACAGCGAGGAATTGCTTTCTCTAAACAAATTACTCAGAGTAAGCTGCCTCTCACCTCCAAGCCTCCAGAGCCTGTTGCTAGGGAGCCCATGGTAACAGAGAAGGTTAACCCTCTACGTGACAACAGACTTTCATTCACTGATTATTTGTATGCATGTGTTTATACCCACTTGTGCACACTGTAGAGCCTCTCGTGCCCTCTTAGCAGCACTGGCACGAATCTCCCTCTGCTCAGCATTAACGGTGTTACATCACCTCATGTAAGATGTGGAATAAAAGACCACATGTACTTGAAAAGATGGAGATAGGAACACAGGAGCTTCTTTATCAATGACTCAATAATAGTCAAGTAGTGTGTACTGTGGAAGCAGCTACTAGTAGTAACTACTGTGGCAACATTATAACCTGAATGTGCTCTTAACATAACTAAGGAATAAATAAAACACTATGTTTGACCCCTCATCCTAGTAGTGATGGCTGTTTAATGAATGAATGAAAGATGAATGAATTTCTTTGAACTAACAAACTAAACTGACAAAAGGCCGAGTGTCCAGTGCCACACATCAGAGTAACACAGTCTTTGTGTGTCTCATCTCCAGCGTTTCCCCCCCGAGACCTGAGTGCGTCATTGGGTCTCTTTTCCTACAATGAGCTCTCGAGGGCAAGTCAAGTCGTGGAGGAGAGAGGAGAGAGGAGAGAGGAGAGAGGAGAGAGGAGACAGGAGAGAGGAGAGAGGAGAGAGGAGAGAGGAGAGCAGGCCGGCCAGGAGAGAGATTCACACAAATGGCAGTGAGAGGAAGGTGAAGGCAGCGTTTCCCCTTCAAGGTAAAGCGTTTGACTGCCCTTCTGCTGCGTAGGACAAAAAGGCGCAACAGCATTCATTTAAAAGTACAAGCTGTGCTCAGCTCTGACGTACGCACGAGTGTGTGTGTGTGTGTGTGTGTGTGTGTGTGTCAAGAGGTCAAATGCACAGCACGGCAGTAATGCGGTGTTCCCATTCCCCTTCACCGACCTCCACAGCAGCTTAGCTTGACATGAAGGAAGGAGGTGGTCTGACAGCGCAGCTCCCTGCCTGAACAATAACAAACTGTATTTCTACTTTATATTCACGATGTTCAGTCTGAAACACAAACTCCTGATGCAGCCGAAAGTCACAGAGACATCGATCACTACAGCACACCTGCATGTCATCTTTTAATGAGTGACAGCTTCATTTCTGTGTGTCTGGCTCTGTATGTGAGTTCTTTATGAGTGAGTGAAGTGTGCATACTGTGCAGGCCTGTTTCTTCACCCAGAAGCCCCAATCAGACTTGATCAGTCTCGTTTTATTTCATAAACTTTAAGTAACAAAAATCGAATTATTTTTATTCTAAAAGATAGAAAACCAAAGCACGCCCACTCGACAGCATCATAAAGAGCGTCCTGGGACGGAAAAATTCAGCCAACCCTTTCTTTATCCCAAAAAATATGAGATCCAAATTATTCAAATAATCCATAAGAGATGAATCCAGCTGACTCACCCCACCACTGGTCCCCCTTGATCCAGACTGTACACCTGCCTGGGGTTCAGCAGGTACCTGAACTTCCTCAGCACCCTGAAGAAAGAGAGAAAGACTCGAATGGTTAGAAATGCAGAGAGCAGCGATGGAGCACACAATGTGCTCATTTATTCATTATCAGACTCATGCATGTTGAATATTCCAGGTTATGAAAGAGTGTTAGAAGAATGAAAAAGCCTTGTTGTGCTGGATGGGTTTTATACAATCTTGGTTGCAGTTCTGTAATAACCTGCAGAGAAATCCTCATCCACCATCTCTGCTGCTCTCATGATGCAACCTTCTCAGATAGCCAAAGAACCGCTCC
This sequence comes from Nannoperca australis, assembly GCA_036023655.1. NCBI lineage: Eukaryota > Metazoa > Chordata > Actinopteri > Centrarchiformes > Percichthyidae > Nannoperca > Nannoperca australis. The sequence goes on along the minus strand of JAVQJD010025592.1, from coordinate 40,845 downwards.
ACCGTTTTTCTCACGATTGGCAACTTTTTGTCTTAAACAGCCCACAACTTGACAGTGTTTAGGATCTTTTAAACTCTGCTGGGACAACTTGATGTGTCCATCTTTATAACCTCGTGTTTATGTTCAGTGCTACAGTAAATTGAAGCCATAAAAAACTAAGTGTAAGCATCATATGACTTCACTGAAGGCATGCGAGGCATGAGAAGGGACTTCTGGCGCTGCAGTTTCTGTACAGAAGTACAGAAGTAATCGTTTCAGACTCCAGGAAGATAAAAAGAGCGATACGTTTGCTTGCTCTTCACTCCTCCAGTCAGTGCACGTCGACACAGCAGCAGTCTCCTGCAACCTTGTGAGGGTTACATAAAATGCCCACTGAAGGCTGCACAATCATCTTCATGCACGTCTCATGCGGGACATTTTACCGGCTCCTAATACGCTTCTAATATCCAACAGGCTTGTCAGTGGATTACTTCGTTAGACCACTTGAATATGTTAATATAAACACGCCGTGCGTATTAGAAATCTTCACTATAAGTTGCTTGAGGGACTGATACGTTTATGAATTATGTAAAATCTCCTGACATCTGTATGTAGGGCAGAAGTTTATACCACTTCTGATTGGTTGCAGCAGCCGTCAAACTAAACGTGTAATCAAATGGATTTTTCACACAGACAAAAATAGCAAGATAATAACCGCCGGTTTCCTGTTCAAAGTGATTTTTTTGTTCTTGTAATGTCTATTAATACAGAATAATGTCCTTTCTGATGGTAATAAGAGTGTGTTGCTATGGTAATGTTGTCCTGCTGAGGCAGAGCAATAGGGAATGATTGGTCTTCTGTTGTGTGGTACAGTAGGTGGGGGAGCAGAGCAACAATGAGGACATGTATTTACAGCTCGTACAGCCCTCTTCATCTTTAAATTACAGCCCTCACAGGGACAGCAGGGAGGTGCAGAAACTGTGGTGCCCTCTGTGACACACATCAGGTCCCTAAACTGTGCTGTGATTTTCAAATAACGGCTGTAAAGACCTCAAATAATAGTGTCCTTTAATCCAGAGGGACTGGTTGCCCATATTAAGTCCCTGTATCCTATAGTTCATCTCCTCCACTAGAGGTAGACACTGTACTTGATGTAAATTAGCTTTACGGCTCAACAAACAACAAGACTTGTTTCCTGCTGCAAGAAGAGGCTGATCATCACTGATGAGCTGTTGTCCTGTTGTCGTGACTAAATGCTTCAGTTAAGAAAAAGTGCGGGGACAAGAAATCACTAAATGAATGGATTATCTGTGTTTGTATGGAGGATCAATCCTCAGATCTGAAACTAAGAGGTAAAGCTTAACATTAAAAGACAAAGTGACAAATACATGAGTTTTATTAACTAACCACAATTAAATGTTAAAAAGAAGAGGGAAATTTAAAAAGCTAATTACATTGAAATAAATGGATATTGTGAAAATGCCAATTTGAAAATGGAGAGTGAAATTTAAACTAGAAAAAAGACTTAAAGGCTTAAATCCAGACAAACGTTTAACATATAAGTTAATAATAATCCTGAATTATCCACCACATGTTCAGGGAATCAGATTTTTACACAGATTTCTAAATTAATGTTTTCACCCATTTTCTTATTTTAAATAAATCCTGAGATTTTATTTAGAAAAAAGGAAGGTAAGAGCACCAGTGATCTTTGACCTATAAAATAATCATCAGTTTGTTTATGTCAACTTTAATATACAACCTCTATGCACGGTCTCAGACCACCTGACCACAGCAGACTTACCGCTCCCCCTGCCTCCCTCCACTCTTGGGATTGACGAGGACCAGGAGCGGGTGAGTACCGGGGAGAGGGGTGATCTGGAGACAGGAAGTAAAAAAATAAAAACACACTCAGACATCTGCTAACCAGCTTCTACAGGATGTGCAGCAGCTGCAGGCTGGGCCAGCGTGTACCTGCAGTGCTTGTCCGTCTCCGGGGGAGAATTTAAAAGTCTGATTGGTGTCATCAGGGCTGGTGCTGGGCGGCGACTCCCCCTCGCCACGCTTCACCATAGAATGACGGTCCTGTGAAAGGAAGTGGTGCACGGATAAGATAAGCAACCATGGGGTCAGAGGTCTTACAAGAGCACAGAAGAAGAAAACTGTGCTCTAAAGAAATATAAATCAAGTTCAAGCGAGTTTGAAATATTCTGCAGGTGTCTTAATGTCTGAAACGCCCACTATGAGTAACGAGGATACGCATAAAAATCAGCTTGTCAATGAGGTATTTGTGAGGAAAATGGAGACGTCAGACCCCAAACACCAAAAATAGAAAAGTGTGAAACTGAGGCAGGTGTTTGGTGGACATGGATCTGACACGACTCGTTAGAGGAAATCTGTTCTGAATACAGAAAGTCATCCGTTCACCTCTGCTTCTCCAGGCTGTGGTGGCAGCAAGAAGTTATCCAGCCCCCGGGGGGGTTATGAGGTGGAGTCTGTGACCGCTCCAGGACCATATATAGATATATATATATATATATATATGACATCTCTGCCCGTGGTTCTCCTCCCTTAAGAACTATTGCAGAAACATTTTCCATGTGCAGCTAATTCACAATAGCAGATGTGTTTTGTAAGAAACGTAATAAGGACCAAACCCTGGTGCAAAAATATTAAATTATACTTGTAAAAACTAAATACAGCTTTAAATAAACTTTTATTAAAGTACAGTTTTCCAAAGTATACTTACATACACTTTTAACTAAGTGACATTAAAGTGCACTTTATTACAAAGGACATGAAAATAAGTAGACTTTAATTTCAAGTGTATGTATTTTCTATACTTTTTAAAAGTACACGTGCAATTTGTAATACACTTAAAGTACACTTTTTATAAGTACATAAAATGAACTATTGCAGAATTGGAGTCGTTATTTTAGTTTTACTATTCTGAAGCTGTTTTCACAGCAGAAAAGAGGCATCAAATATTTAAACAACTTTCAAAATATGGCAAAAAATGCTATTTCTTTTAGATCTGTGGTGTGCGAATAACACGACAGTCGGGATCGTACTGACCTACAGTGGACGGCGTCGCAGGATTTATCTGAGCTGATTAAATAAATAATGCAGAAATATACATAAAAATACACTCTACACTAGGGGCACCTGGCTGAAACTAATGTCGTTTAATAAATCCTGCTTTCACGGAGGATTTAATGTTCAGTGTCTGTTTTTAGAGACGTGGTGATTAATGAGCCTCTTGGAAGCTGCAGTTTGTGGAGCTGTTGAATTGTATTACGTCAGTCTGAGAGGTGTTTCTATTATTTTGTCCACTCCACTTATGTTGATGAGGGTAGGCTAAATAGCAGAAGCACCCCTCAATCAACATCTCAGCTTCCTATTTATTTATTTTTATTGAGATACTGACACAGAGCCTTAAATGAGTCTAGTTTGAACCTTTTTCTGTTACTGTAACAGTAGAAGAGCTCAGCAGAGCCACAAACTTAGACTGCATTGGTTTTAGCTCTGTGATCCTAATAAACTGACACTGATACACTATTGTAGTGGATAAGGAGCCACAGAAGCAACCTCCTAAGCCTACAGTGGGATTTATGTTTTATTCTAATACTGAATCCAAACTATTCCTCCCTCAGGTGTCGAAGTAAACATCGCCTCAGTGTTGTATGTGGACGTTCTCACCAAGACAACAGGGCAGATGTACGAGGGCAACAGAGTGTGGTCCCTCAGGGCTCCTCCGTCACACTCTGGCTTCACATTAGATGCACACTTATTATGGAGCTACGGAGGAGAGAAGAAGCAGAAACATAAGAACTGTGGGCGGAATCCATCTGTGAGCGCGAGTAGATGAAACGTTAGCAGTGCGAGGTTATTAATCCTGACGGGACACGCTGACTGTTTGACAGGACGTACGGTACAAATCAAGACCAGTCGTGTTTCTCATGCTGAAATGAGAACAACTGCTCGGTGAACTTTTTGTCAGCAGGATTTTTGCAGTCAGTGGTGACATCTAGTGGACTTAAAAAGTAACGGCAAGGAAAATGCATGAAGGTGTGTATTGTGTTTACTTGTATCCATCACATTGTAGGAACACATTGTGGGGATTCACCTCGTGTTCAGGGTCAAAAGACTGAAGGTTGGGTTAACTTTTAAGGTTTAAGGTTAAATCCTGCAACACCCCCCCCCTTTATGGAGGTTCAAATGTTGTTGTTGAAACTGATTTAAGAGGCGTTTCGCTTATTTAACCTCACTCATATAAATGGGTCAATATAACTCAAGTATACAGTCGACTCAACACCTCTAAAGGAACATTATAACGCTGACGAAGATTAAAGTGCTGGACAGAAGTGAAACCTGTGTATTGGACCCACTTCATAACACAATCCACATTCATCGTGTTAACCTGAACCTAAAGTCTAAAGTCTAAAAAGTCTAGGTGAACAATGAAAATGAATCTTTTGATACTTACAATGCTCTTCTATCTGCAGATTAAAGTGTTACCTGCTGGTTTAGGAGTTTTCTGTGTCTACATGAGGCAGCAACTCACAGTGATCTGACACCAGACGCAGTGCAGGCCCGTCAGGCCCTGGTAACACTTGATGCTTCTGTGACAGCGGTCGCACTTGGTAGGAGAGTTTCCCTCCATCCAAACATGCTGCATAGCCTGGAGAGCAGGGGGGGGGGGCAGAGAGTCAGTATTCAGTGTTGTTTAGTGTTTAATAGTTACGTTTCTAGCATTTGTCTATGATGCAGTTCTCCACAAAACGTCCACACAGTGTTTAAAAAGTGCAATTTTGGTTTAAGCTAAAATGAAACACTGCTGATTAAAACAGAAATAAAAGATTAATGGAGTTAAAGAGAAGAACATCAGGACGAACACATGACTCCGTAAAGCTTCAACAGAAGAAACAACATGAGAAATAAGTCTGTAGAGCCAGATAAGACCTCCCAGACCATCCCGTGATCCTCTGTTCAGCAGGAGCCGGTGGGAATCTGCAGTGTTCCCGTCTCGTTCCCCCGAAGCATCGGGCCACGCTATCAGCATTTCATGTGCAGAATGAACCCTTTGATGCGGCGTGCTTGTACTCACGTTGGTGTGTCTACGTGACTTGGCGTAGGTGCTGATGCAGGCAGCGATGTCTTTGGACACACAGCGTTCGTGCACTGTGTACTTGCATACTGTGGGAAAACAGCGAGACAGCGGTTTGTACAGTTCTTACAGCACCACAGTGTGTTTTACATCACAAGCCAGCCCCCAAAAGGATCTTTAACATCTTACACGTATTGGCCTTGTCTCATCTTAAAGGGTAACTCTGGTATTTCATAACCTGGGCCCTACTTTACAAATGTTGGGGTCTAAATGGTTAATAGGTACCAAAAGGTTGGTCCAGTACACAAACAGGCTGCAATGGCTGCAACATTATCCTTTGGGGCACCTGCATCCACTAAAAGTGCTTGTTTTTGCCACCGACAGGCTCAGCAGGAAGGGAAAAGGAAAAGTCTGCTGCTGTGATGATCTACTGGACAAATTCCAAACCTTTTGGTAACTATTAGTGAGCCCAGGTTTCAAAGTACCAGAGTTACCCTTTAATAACTGCAACTAAAAACCCATTTTGAGGTGAATTCAATAAAAACGATTATCACATTAAAGACAATAATTGAGTACTGGCATCCAACAGTGACAATAATATCTGCCTGGAGAACTGCTCCCTGGCAGAATTCAATCAGCAATGAAATTACACATGAAAACATAGTTAATGTTTTGTCTTTTTAATGATGTGATGATGAAAAACATTGTCTCAGAGGCACTCAGGCACAGCAAACCACTTACATGTGAGTCAGACGCAGGAATAAAACAGATAAAGATGGAGGAACAGACGGCAAGGATGGAGAGAAGAGGAAGTCAGAAGAGGAGGCAAAAAGAAATGGAGACACTGGGATGTGATGAGAGACAGAGACGGGTGACGCAGGGACTCACTGGAGCAGCAGAGGCCCTGCTTGCGAACTCCGAGCAGCATGGTGTGGCAGTAGTTACAGTAGGCTGGTTTGTTGAAGTGCTTCAGACGCCAAACATGCTGCCCGTCCTCCTGTACATTCTGAGAGGAGACAGCAAGGACGGATGTAAACTTTCAGTGACACAGCAGCATCCACTGTTCACAGTGCAGGAAACTCTCAGATTAACAATAACTCAACTCTCAAGCAAACTATAAAATATCAAAAAAGAGTAAAAGAGTTTTGGTTTCCACGAAGTCATCGAGTCGATGAAGAAACACCAGATCATGGTGCATTTTTCAAGGAGTATGTAATCGAATTCAAGCACATTTACAACCTTGACAACATAACAGTTCAAATTAAGCATTTTCCAAACTTTCATGACTTTCTACAAACCCTGTAAATGATTGTGTGACGACACACACACACACACACACTAATATGTACCGTATCCATGCCCAGCAGGACCAGTAAAGGGATTGTGGTGAGGCCGCCTCGGATCCACTCCTCCAGTGTGACTGTCCCGTCTCTGTCGTAGTCGATCTCTTCCATCATCTCCTTCAGTATCTAAAAGGCACAGAGACCAACAGTTCATCACACCAGCTGTTGTGCAGAGTCAGTCAGTTACAGGCAGACTACACACACACTGTGGCAGAAGGAAGTTAAAAACAGACAGACGTGCTGCAGATAACAATAAGTGAAATGTGTTGCCTGGTGCCTCATGTAATGCATGCTGTGGTTTAATGTAAGTAGTGTGTGTGTGTGTGTGTGTGTGTGTGTGTGTGTGTTGAAATGTCTTGTGTATGTGTGCCGCTATCTAATTGAATTAATAAAACGTGCCGATACCCTTCCCAAAAACACAACAACCAAACATTACACCAACAACGGCGTGCAGCTAACGAACGCAGCAGGACCAACACATAATAATGAATATAAGTATTAAGAAGCTGCAGGTCAGGCTCTCTCTGACGCTTGCATCATGTGTACGCAGGTCCTACTCAGAAAGCTGCTTCAAGCTATTTTCTGTTTGTTTTTCTACCTTCTCGGAACCAAAATCCACTCTGTGGGTGTCACTTGAGCTTTCAAGAGTAAATAGTGCCAAAGCCTCCACAGACGGGCCTGTTTACGTTGGTCTTCCTGTCTCGCTGCAGACTTTACTGCTCACCGGTCGCAGCTCTGTGGAATCCCACTCCAGATACTCCGCCACATGCACCATCTGATTGATGATGCGATCCAGCTCCTACAACAAAAAGAGAAAAGACGCATCATATTAATGGTCACCCGAGCTTCAGAGAGAGTTCAATAAAGTCAAGTACAAAGTGTAACAAAGCCTGCATGTGTACTATGTGTTCCCCTGCATACTGAACATATTCCCGGAGAGTGACGGCGTGTTGACGTGATCACTTCAGCACATGGCTAATATTCCAATTACAAATGGCCTCATGTAAACACAGCGGCCGTCACTGAGCTGCTGTTGTGTGCGAGAGGGCAAGAGACAAAACCCAGACCGAAACACAACAGAGGCGGAGAGAAAAGAGTCCAAAGAGACAGAGCCCACTCACCGAGCTGTCCAGGACCCCGTTGCCATCGGTGTCGTACAGCCGGAACATGACTAGAGGGAAACGAGAGAGCAGAGATCCCATGAAGAAGCCAACAGATCATTAGTGGCTGTAACACTGGTTCCTGGACTCTCTCCAGATGGCCACGTGGGTTAAAGAAGCGCAGCGTGCCACTTCTGTACCGGGGCATGGGGACCAGTTAGCAGAGATTAGTCTGGTCAGCGTTGCACTGATATAACCTTAGAAAACTGAAGAAGTCAGCCGGGCACCGCAGAGCTTCAGCGTGTCACTGACCTGCCCTGTGTGGGGGGTGTAAGCCCTGATGCTGATGCCCAGCTGAGCACCACACACACACACACACACACACACACAGCATCCCCCTGAGAGGCGCTGACCCTCCGCCCACGTCCCTGTCACTCACACTCCAGCTTGTCCTCCGGCGTCCCCCTCTCCAGCAGGGATAGGTAGCAGACGATGTCCTTGAGAAAGACCACCTGGGGGGACGGCAGCGGGGGGCCTTTCTGGGGCGACGGGCTCCTCCGCAGTGATAAATGCTTCTCCGAGTGGCTCCTCTCTGTTGACGTGCAGCACAAGTGTTCAGAGCTGCTCACGGCGTGATTTCCTCCGCAGGAATTAATGGAATTAATAAAGTGAATGACACTAAGTTACATCAAGTGTTAGTTTGACAGTTGTTAGAGAACTATGATCCCAATAAAACAGGTAGAGACACAACAGAGCAGTGGAGAGCAGGTGTAAACTCTGTCAACAGTACAGACAGAGGTGTGCCACATGACGTCATGTGACACGGAGGACCAATCAGAAAGGTCTAAAAAAATACATAAAACATTGTAAGGCATTCACATGGCATTTTAACATAAAGCGCACTCCAATCTAGAGATTTTAAATCTTTTAAATGTAGTTTCATGTACAGATAGATAGATAAATAGATAAAAACAGCCCTTTTCTCCTTATTTATGTTGTTATTTATGGGATTATCTACCAATACTAACTTGTTTAACGGTACTTATATATTTCCATTTTATTCTTTTACCTATTGTTGTTATTGTTTATTTCATTCCTTGGCAACACATGAAGCCTGTTGACGTGAAAAGGTAGAGTTGAATTGATTCTGCGGTTTGTATTTTGTTAACTTAAATTTGCAACTTCAACCTAACGATTAAATAAGAACAATAGAAATCATATTACATATTATCACGCAGCTGGAATCCTGAACCCTGGTCACGTGACAACAATCCAACCATCTCAATGACATCTGAGCAGCGGCCTGAAGAAGACCAGGAGATGTGGCTGAAAGCCTTCAAACCACCAAGTAAGTGGAGATCATTTGTAAGATTAAGAACCTTTTGTCAACTTTCTAATTTCTATTTCTGCTCCAAAGCAGAGTCCTTGTATATGTAAACCTTCTTGGCAACAAAGGGTAGCTGACCTCACCTGGAGAAAGTTTGGGGGACACTGGCGACCTGGCAGGACCAGCATTGGGGGTCAGGGCGTTGCTGCTGGCCTCTGAGGTTTTGACCTGGGCGCAGGGCGATCGGTGGGGCCCCCCAGGCGTGTGGGCCCCCGTCCCTGAACGCTGCGAGGAGGAGCGGGAGGAACACGGGGAGGCCGTGGCTCCTGAGCCGGTGGTGCTCATCACACTGGAGTGCTCCGGTGTGTGTCGGCCCATCGCAGACAGGATGCTCTTCCCATTCATCCCTGCTGGTGGGCGCGCCGAACGAGACGGAGGGGACGAATGAATTGATCAGAAATGATAGAAAGTGCAGGATGAGGGGAGCTGGGTAATTACAGAGTGCTGCAGGAATGAGTCCTAAAACCCGGAAATGAGTTCGCATGTTAGCGCCTCTGGTTCCCTCGTCTGCAAGTCAGTGGGGTTTTGGTTCGATGCCTAAAATATGGTCTGTGGTTAACACAAGCTTTTTGTTCTGCACCAGTAAAAACTCACAGTAAAAACAACAAAGCGTCTTCAAAAAGGCGGTTGCTAACAAGCAGCTCAATGTCATCCACACAGAACACAGAACCTCATCTCCTCACTCGTCCGCCTTCACAGCCTTGTTGGGTTTCTACTGAAAACTATTTAAACTCCAACTTTCCCAAAGGCTTCTGTAGAAGAGGTGAAGTCATGTGACCGTGGTGTAGTTCATTTATGGCCTAACATTAGCTTGTTACTTCTGGAGATTGCATTGAGTTGAAGATTATCTTGCTGAACAAAACAAGTAAGTATCCTAAACTTTTGGGGAAATCCCATTGGCTTTTTGTGAAGGGAACCAGGAACCTTGGCCTACAAAAAGACTTCATCCCTGCAGCGCTCTACAAGGACAACAAGATGAAGAAATACTGTAGAAATACCGTAAAACTTCACAACAACAATCCAGATACAAAATACTCAGGATGCACAGAGGTACAGGAAGCAGATCAAATTACAACAGTGCTTTAAAACCGCTCACAAAGCATCAGGTCATCCACCGATCCACAGGCAAAATACCATGAACTCACATCAACACAAGCGCACACTGAACACGGGGCAGGAGGTTATAGCCAGCAGGACTCATTAAGGTCCCGTTCAGATGACATCACCCGTATGATCTGGGCAGCTCGGCCTGCTCTGGTACCTGTAATGGGGGCACAGGCCACTTCGGTCTGAATAGAGATGCCTGCGTCAATGGAGCGGGCTTCTGCGGTCGCACATTGTTTTCGAGGAAAGAGAAGATATTCACATGAGTGAACATCAGAGAAGAAAGAGAACTCTTTACGTTCTGTACATTTAGCATCTAGGAACACATGATGTTTGCAGAAGCTCATCAGAGACGAGCTGAAGTGTGTCGCAATAAAAGCCCTATTTCTGGATCCTGTGTCAAGAGCTAAAAGCTAATATTTCTAATATTATTTCAGTGGACATAATAGAGGCCTCTATTATATGTTTAGCAGCAGAAGAGGGTGATTAAACGGAGATATTACATACTATGTTACATTTATTACAGTAAAACAGTCTGTGCAGCATTTCTATATTAAATATATATAACTGGAAGATACTAAAGGATCAGTGCTGTGACCAGCTCCGTCCAGACTGGTGCATGTCAGGATTTTTCACCACCAGGTGTCAGTGCAGGCTCCCTGTGAGAACCTAAACACACTGAAGCAGCAGCAGAGTCCACTCCAACCCCTGGACCTCACGAGAAAACATTACATGCAGTATGTCACTTGTATTTGGGCTTCCTGACATATTCTTGCTCTTTACCATCGCTCGTGAAGAGTCCAGCAGCGGCGACGTGAGCAACATTGCTGACATCCCTGCCTCCTTTAGAATTATATTAATGTCCATTTTCTGTATTTTTCATGCCATTTTACACACAAAACAATTCATCAACTAACTGAGAAAGTAATTGTCAAATGTTATTTAGTTACTAATTCAACTAATTAGCTGATGGGCTTCATTGCATCTTGTGCAAACATGGCATTACAGGTATCCTGTGGAGTTTGTGGGGCTGTTATTTATATACAACCGCCTGCACGAGGCAGCAGCAAGGAAAGACGACTTTACTGCCATTTCTGCATATATAAGTTCATTCAGTGAAGATAGAGTAGCAGGGTGTCACCCAAAGTGACATGCCGTCACTCACATTTAGACTCTTTGTTTCTACAAGCAGTACACCACAGAAATAGATTTGTAGTTCAACAGTCCATCTGTCTCCTCAGCTGCTCTGCAGTGAGGAGCAGACAGGCAGGAAGCAGTGCCAGGGCCCACGCAGCACTCACATGGAAGGAGTTTACATGTCACAAGTGGCCTACAACACCTGAAGACTTCTGTCCTCTGCTCTGGTCAGCGTGACACCAGTGTGCAGGCAGGTCTTTGGGGAAAAAGCATGTCCATGTGTCAGTGGTCATGCTGCATGTTTTGTGATATTTTTGCAGCACAGAGAGACAACGTGACCAGCACTGTCGTGTGTTTCCCCTTCTCAATCCCAATCTTCTGTTGGGGTTTCTGTAGGTTTTTTCACTGGGCGTTGACACTGAGGAAACCTCAAAGACAGACAGGAAAAGGTGCAAAAACTACAGCTGATGCCAACTTTACTGCTGCAACCGTGGCTAACGCATATGATCTGCAAGAGAGCAAGTAAGTAGTCCGTAATCTTTGTTCTTTACCCCCTGAAATATTGCAGAAAAGCTCAATTAAATGGTCAGTTTTGCTTTGCTTTGATCTGGCACTAAAGCAGCTGCGGTTAAATCACTGGTTCAGTCTGAATAGGCAGACGACTCTCACTAGCTGATTGCTGTTGCCGCTGATTCAACATGCGTCCACAAGAGTCGAGCAGTGCCAGCAATGCTAGAAACTACAGGTGATGAAAGGCCATCCATGTCTGATCAGCCATCATCACATCTTTACAGCAGAAAGGGTTCACCATGACATGGAAATCCTGGATGAGGATACAAGTGTTGGAATTGACTCATTATATCCCAACAGAGATGAACTTTTCTGTTAAGATCCTTATTGTGTAACCGGAAACACCGTCGTCTTCCTGCAACAACTCCGCCTCTCGCAAGAGTTCTGTTTGTGGTTACACAAAAAGGATCTCACTCTTGAACTAAAGTGGTCTGTCTCTGCAAGGATCCATCCCATAATGTTTCCAGACACTTTGAATAACAGTCTTAGCCAGACTCAGGGGCAAAAACAAGCACATTTGAGGTGGAGTTGCTCCAAAGGAATATGTTGCAGACGTTGCAGCTGGTTTCGTGGCTGCCGGCTGAGACCATCTACTGGACCAGTTCCAAACCTTTTTGTACCTATTAGTCATTTCGACTAATGGGGCCCAGATTTATAATATAACAAAATTACCCTTTAAGACACTCTTGTAAAAAACGGCATGTCATTGTTTTAGAAAACTGGTCTTCTGGCAAAGAGCCCAGGTTCTTCTACTTTTATCAATGTGCCTATTGATCTCATCTTGTGGTGGGAAGGTTTTCAGCTCCCTTGTGTCAGATTGTGTTCAATATCCAGACATTTTTTCACTCCGTGTTCTGGAGGGAAGTTGCTGTATCAGAAACATGAACACCAGTACATTATTTTAAAGGAAAGACCTGCCAGCTGTACACTGGATCATTGCTGTGTTGTCATGCATTATAACTTTGTGTAGGATGTAATCGGTGGTGTTAAAAGATGCAACTATACAAAGACAAACAGCCTACCCAGTAAGCTTGTTCCTGCACGAGACTGATCAGGCGAGCAGCCTCCCGTCTTGCTCTTGAAGGAGGTGAAGAGGTGCTGACACAGCTCTTCTGGGATGTCATTCTCCAGGTAAGTGGCCATGAAGAGCTGGAAGCCCTCATAGTCAATGGGCTGCATGGGAAAGTAAAGAGAAAATGGGTTAACGTGTGAGGTGCACGTGTGACTGAAGTCTACACCAACCACGGATGGACAATTAGTTTTTTACAACAATGAAAAAAGAGAGAAATGTGATGGACTTTTCGATTAAAGTCGATCTGCCCTGCAATGACATGCCAGTGAAAACATTCTACGTAGATTTTATAGAAAGGCTTTAAAGCTCAGTAAAACGTCCACCACAGAAAGATCTCATTAAGGTTAGCGAGAGCAGAATGGAGGCGCTGGAAGCTGCATCCAGATAAAATCCTCGGTGTTTGGAGGCCTGATGGCTTAAAAACTAAAGAAAACAATGTAAAGAAACCAATACAGACATCAAAACATGAGATGTAATGCTGCTTCCATTTCCTCCCACAGCCATGTGGTGGGTGCATAGCAGCACTGAACTCAACCCAACGACCCCATGAACTTTGGCCTTTCCCCCCTCTGGCGGGGTGACAGACCATCTGCAGTGGATAAGGCGGGGGGGTTATGTCATGTTAGTGGACAGAATGTGCATGCAGTCTGCTGACACAGACACCACACAGCATGCAGAGCCCGCCGGGCTGAGGCTTACTTGGTTGAGAACGTCTTGCTTCTGTTTAACAGTGAAGAGGAGATGGAGGAAGGAAGGAGGAAAGAGTGAGTAGAAGAAGAGAAGGGGTTAGCTACTTTGTGTGAGGTCAGATCTTGGAAGGTGGAGGTGATCTCTGCAGGGACTGTGTGGTTCTTACTGTGCTGCTCACACTCAGTCATAGTCTGAGCTATGAAAAAAACTAATAAGTCACATTTTTGTATTGAACAGTCAGTCGTGCAGCCAACAACATTAGTGATGTTTGGATCCTATTAGGGGGAAACAGATCCAGGGTCCTGGTGTTGCTGGTGTTGCTGGCTCACTGACTCGCCTAAAGCAAACAGAGCCATTGTTAAAGCTCAAGAGCAGCCTGCTGGACAGAAACTCTGCTGCTGAACAATGAGTGAAGTGAAAGCTGCCTGCTGACAGAGAAGCACATGCAGAAACGAGGCCGGTCCTGCACTGCTGTAGGGCCCCCAGCAGGATTTGGGGTTTTGGGCCGAACCTACTTGTGTATTGTAAATATTAAACACTATGAAGGCTCCTCCTCGGGGCCCTTCTGTCTGATCACATTTGATGCAGATTTTAGTGTCGTGTTCTCGTTGGAAAGAGCTGAATCTCACCTGTCTTCAGGTGGAAGACGTCCGAATGTAGAAAAGATCTGATGAAAACTCAAATCTGATGCCCGTTCTGTATAACTTCCCAGAGGAAGTGATCACATTAGGGCCGCAACTAATGATTATATTTTTATTTTCAATTAATCAATTAAAAATGGTCTACGGTTTGTCAAAAATAAGTGAAAGAATTCCCATCAAAACTTCTAAAACCCACACGGACCTCTTCAAATGTCTTGTTTTCATTCAAAACCCAAAGATATTTAGTTTACAATGATATACGACAAAGAAAAGTAGTAAATCCTCTCATTTAAGAAGCAAAAACCCGGAGAATGTTTGCTTGAAGAAATGTCTGAAACAATCGATTATATACACAGTTGCTGATTCTCTTTCTGTCGATCAATGGAGCATTCGTTTCAGCTCCAGTTCGTTGTATGTGCTCAAGACTTCATCTCGGGTGAATGCAAATAAACATAGCAAACATACTGAGGCTGTAGTATGAGCAAACTAAAGCCCTGACCTTCCCTGGAACATTCGGTTCACACCAAAATAGGACAAAGTAAAGCCGATCTCTTCTGCACGTCAAGACTTAGTGGAAATATGCTTCTAATGTGCTTCTTGATCTTGAATCTGCTCACGGAGGAGCACCGTGATGAAGATCCTCCCTCAGCTCCGCAGTGTTGACCTAACCCTGAGAGCTCCCGAGGCCGGCCAGGCGTTATTATTACATTTCACTCTCCTCTCCTTATTTGGCCAAACAAACCCACGAGGGTTTAATTTGCTGTGTGTCGTCAGACCAATGTGCACACACACACACACACACACACACACACACTGCACTACAGATAAACTACGAGTGTCATGATACAAAAATCTGTTTTCATATTTTGATGGATTGCCTTGAATGTAAGTACACCCAGATGCATTCGTGGAACTTCTCGTCCATCTGGAAAACATGTTTACCCCAGATCTCCCCCCCCCCCCCCGACAGCAGGCTCACGATCAAGGCTGCCAATCTGCAAATATCTCCCAAGGGCAGCTGTGACACATTTACATGGTTCATCTCATCTTTTTCATTCGGGCAGGACGATTTGAGCGACTTTCTTCTGGCATTAAGAAAGTTCTGGCTCCCAGATCTGTCCTGCTAAAGTACAACGTTATCAGACGGAGGGAAATGAGAACAAGCTGCAGCCACCTTGCTCAAGAAGCACTCGCCCAGACGTGAACAAAGGAGGATAAGAACTTGGGATCAATGCTGTGCTAAACGGAGCTTAAGGCTTATCGTTTTGAAAAATTGCCAAGCTTTTCTTTTTTTAAGTAAGTTGATTTTGACACAGCTGTTCCCTGCTGCACAGAGTTTATCCTCCTGCCACCAGAACAGACAGGCACAGTTGTAATTAGATTTTTATGTTAATCTTTGAATGATTTATTCTTTAAAATGACTCTTTTTACACCCTGGCCAGGTCACAAACACTTACTGTCTCCATTTCACTTCCTTTCATTTTCTTGTTAGTGTTGTTTGACTGAACGGTCACTATTACAACACGTCGTCCGGGTGTTTCTCTGACACGCGAAGCAGCCGTTTACACCCACTCTCAAGCTGCTGACAATAAAACGAGACGTTTTTATGTGACGTCGACAAAACGGAGCGCAGCTAAATGACATATTGATGAATTTGTCATGCTTGATGGAGCCTTTAACTGCTGTGGAGGGAAACCCCGTGGGTGTAATGTACAGCATCTGTCTCTCAGTCGCCCATCAATCGGTGAGAATCATGATGCGGCCGTTGTTTGTTACTGTTGTTTGTTGTTTGTTAATCATTGTTCAGATCCTTCAGAAGAGGCAGAGAAACACTTTGGCTAAAAATAAGCTGAATTAAAGCAGCGAGCGGGAAGACGTCATACTCGTTGTTTGTCACCAGCTGATGAGTAGATTCCACTACAGCTGGCACAATGACTCAGGAGTCATTAGAGGTACATGTACACACACACACACACACACACACTGATGGATAGCATCAAGCAGGGCCACGGTGGTCATCGCGGCGCCAGGTGACCACATGAACAGTAAGTCTGGTTCGTATGGCGCCAAACGTCCAGCCGGGCTCTTATTCATGTCATCACAGACGCAGGGGAGGTGATAATGAGTGGGAGGAGGAGCAGGAGGAGAAAGGAAAATATCTTTTCTAAATGTTAGAGGTGTGAGGAAGGCAACATGATGACATGTCTTCATCATCAAAATTAGACAACGTAAATATACATTTATTCTCAAAACACTAGTGTGAAATCATTGATTATAACGTTATGTTTCTGTCTGACTTCTATGATGCATGTACACGTACTAGCATAATTAGCATAACTAGCATAACTCACGTATCATTAGAAATCAACACTTCTTGCACTGGAATCATCATGTATGTTCCCAGTAGCGACGTGTCGATCATGAGCGTGTCGTTCATTTGTAGGAACGAGTCGTCTCAGACAATAATTCATTCATTTTGGCCGCAACAATAATAATAATAATGCATGACGTTAGTTTTAACATTTTCTAATTAAATAATGTTTTATTGTTAAAGTTAGTCTACACTGTGCATCATTATATACTGTTATTAATCAAACTGAACATAAGAGAAGATAAGATAAACCTTCATTAGTCCCTCAATGGGGAAATTGCCGGGCTACAGTAGCAAAGGTGCAAACAAGGAGGAATGGATATAAAATATAAAAATTATAGCATGCAAAAGAGCTTTTAAACAATACATATAAATATATATACAAAAACCAGTGAGTTTACATTATTATGGGTAGTGTTATTGCACTGATTTTACTATGGTTTCAAATAATATTCCTTTAAATGTCGTGTTTGTCATCAAACCATAAAATCATTATATCATCACAGCAAATTAATTCATAAAAAAATTACTATTTAGCGTTTTTTTTGTTAAATATATACCATGAGCCTTTGCAGAAATGAATCAGATCAACAGATTGCAATGTCAATCACACACAGCAGCTGAAACACAGATGGAGTTTTCCTAATTAAATGCCGTAATATTGTGGTTTAGTAAAACTGTCAGTTTCTTGTTTTGTGAATGCAGGAGACACGATCACCGGCCAGGAAGCCAGCCAGCTTTTCTATAATATATCAAACCGTGTGTGTGTCCAGCAGTGAAAGGGAGTTCAAGATAAAAAAACATAATATCAGACTTCTGCTATCAAAACTTTGTCCCTACTGACCATCGTATAAGGTGGCAATCAATGAATCAATCAGTCCATGCCGAACTAGTGTCTTTACACCATGAGACGAGAAAAAAAACTGTGAGTAAGCAACTTTAAACTTTACATCCCATCACACAAACAGCACTGGAAATGGATTAACTGGAACTTAATCACTGAAATTCAAGCTCTTTCAAGGTACCTAAAACAAAAAGACCCAGAATATCAAAGCCTTTATCATCACATCTAAATTGTCACTATAATGAAACACCGTGTTGATGATGAAACACCAGGTTATGTTGAAAAATCAGACGATGTTCAAATTCAAGCATATTCCAAACCTTGAAAACACCACGGTTAAAATTATTAAAATTTCCAAACTTTCAAGACTTTGTACGAATCTTCCTAAAACCCTAATCTCGAACGTGATGTGAACTAACAGAAGCCATGAGTTTAGTGACGCTGTCCAAAGTCCCCCCCCACACACACACACACACAGACACAGCTTTTATCTTTAAACAGGGGGGAGTGAAGGGGGGGTGACTAAGCATTTTGGTGATTGATATTACACTGAATCAAAGGAACTGATAGCGTCACAGCACGGCCACAATCAGACAGAACAGCATCCAGAATGTGGCCTACAAATAAAACAAAAAGAGAGAGAGATCAAAGCGGAAGCAGAACAATGGAGACACACCTGCTCTGGGTTGTATTTGGACAGGACGCCTTCACCATGAAACTCCTCCAGCACATCCTTCAGCTTCTTCGTGGAGTCTGAGGAGGAAAAACACAAAGACACACTTTGGTTCTCACATGTGCTGCGATGCATTTGCTGTAGATGCTCAGGACTCACAGCAGGAGGAGGCCCCATATCTAAAAAACTGAACAAACATGCTGCATCTCATTAACATAATGTCCTGATAAACACTCATCAGCACCAGGAAGTGCTGCGTCAGTCGAGCCTGTGAGTCACCCTGTAAGTGAAAAGTAAAAAGGGGACGTGGTGTCTTTCTCACTTTTTCATGCTAATCTCATATACATGAACACACACACACACACACACACACACATGCCACAGAGCCGTGATGACCTCCTCCCACGATCATCTGTCAAACAATTACAGGGGACGAATACACACGTGCAAATTAAACCACACACACACACACACACACACACACACACACTCTCGCACAACAAGACCTGATTTCACCAATCATCTCGTAACCAACTGCAGACAACACTTTACTTCATCATTTTTAGTGCCCGGCAGCTTTGCAGGCTGTAAAGCTTTCCTATTTCCGTCCTGCATTATTTGTCCATAATGACAGAAGGAGACAAAGAGACAAAGAGAGAGAGGGGCGAACGATCTCAGGTAAGATGAGAAACATCCGGTGTGTCTCCTCTGCTGCGTGCACAATGTGGTCAGAGCGTGACCTCAAGTCACCGTCAAAAGAAATGGTTCTTCAGTGTAGTGCTGAAATCAATTAACCCCGAATCAGTGACAAACTCACCTTCTCAAAAGTGAGGCTCTGCTGCTTTTCTATTTCATATCGTTGTAAACTGAATGTTTATAAATGAAACGATCAAACTAGTTGAACCTAAAGTAATCTCCAGATTCTGCTTCTTCACAAAAAGCACAACAGCACAAAACCAGGAACAAAAAGCATCCATCAAATGTTCCCAGAGTCCGTGGCGACGTCTTCATATTTACTGTTCTGCCTGACAAACAGCAAATCCTGTTGTTGATTAATTGCTCTTGATCAGCCAATCAATTACTGAACACAAATCTTCAGCTCTTATTAAATCAATCTGCTGAATTTCTGTTAATTGATTCATTGTTTTGTCTATAAAAAAACTCAAATTTATTTACCACGTTTATCGTTATATAGCAAAGAAAACCATCATAACCTGAGAAGCTGGAGCTGATAAATGTTTGACTCAAATGGTTAATCAATCACCAAAATGGTTGCAACTAATCGTTTCAGTTCTATTTAATCATACAGCTTATTAATGAAGCCAGCCCTTTAGCTTGATAGTGTTACTCTGCCATCTGTGGAGGAAAACACGGCCCGTGTCCTTCAGGAGTCCTTGATTGATTGGCTGGTGATACACAAGCCTTCCTCGCTCTCTCCACTCCTCATCATCAGTAAAAATGAGACCTTCCCAGCCTGCAGGGGCCTCCCCCGGTGTGCACATTTGTCATGTTTTCGATTATAGTCGACCCAAAACCCTGCCAGACCACGGCAGCACGGGTTTAGCCTGTAGATTATGACTGTGTCCTCTCCTGTGCAGATTCTCAGAGAGAGAAAGGAGGTGTAAGAGAGGGATCTCAGAAGCTACAGCAAAGATCCTCCACTGCAGAGAAACACTAAAACTTCCCTCAGCAAATAATACACAGCTTCCACACTAATATCACCCCAGGATGAGGAGTGGAGTTTGTAAAGTGGGTATCTCGTATTATATATCGTAATTATATCCTGTATGTCTGCCCTGAATTATAGGTGAGATTTATGCTTCATCAGGAGGGATTCAAGAATCAAGAAGGTTAACAGCCCCAGCTCCGTTTAAGAGCCGCTGACCTGAGCTTTTCCCTGAGAGCTGCTGTCCCATGCAGCGGATGAGACCATCGAGATTGGGGCTAAGGCAGCGCCATGCAGTGTTAATATTGGATTTTTGGTTTGTGCCTCAGGGAAACATTTTATAATTTTGGGGACATCTTTCAGATGATGAAACACACGGTTATGCAGCCCCACTGCAGGTTAACAGGTAGAAGATGGTTTCTGTGATTTCAGGTGGTTCTTATCAGGCTGATGTTTGTTCAAGTGTTTTTTTGTTCTGATCAATTCGTTTTTAATGAGTTTAGATGTTTAGATTTAATTAGATGCTATAAAAGTGGGATTTTATGCACGAGGAAGTGATTCCTCAACAGAAGAGCTTGCGTGAGAGAGTAATGCTCTATTCATCATCCACAATGACGGACACAATTCTCCAGCAACCACAAGACAGACGCTCTTTTGACTAACAAATGTGGTTGCTAGCGAGGGACGAGCAACCACATTATTAACCACGAGAATAATGTGACACCATCGCCAGCATCCCGGCACGAAGTCCTTTTCATTACAGAATCAGTTTCAGCTTTATTAGTCATGTGGAGATTAACACAGGGTCAACAACACAACGAAGGGAACTGGACGGCTCAGCAGTAAGAGCACAAGTTGCAAAAACATAAAATATAATAAAGAAATAGATCAACTATAATAAAGTGCAACACTATAGGAATATAACATAGAAAAGTTAGTTAAGGTAGAGTCCCAGGGTTGGACAAATGTCACTAATCAGTATAATGACTGTAAATAATTTCCTTTCATTCAAATCAGCACTTTCAAGTGTTTGTCTTGGACAAACTGGAACATGCTAATTATCATATGAGCAACAAAGAAAATTGGAAAAATTAACCAGTAAAAGAAAAAAATATTAAATTATTTGTTGATTTGACTTGGAGGTACATTTTTAACAATGCATTTAAATTTAAATGAATATACTATTTATTTATGCATTGCTTATGTTTTGCATATATCTTATTAGTGGGACTGCATAATGTATTGATGCAGTCTTTTGCATTTGATTTGCTTGAAGCTATAGCCTGAACACCACATTATTTGCATCAGCTGTACACACACATACTGTACACGCATGCAAACACACAGATGCACACTGAATCTCGTCATCCACACATTAAATAACAAAAAGAAACGTGGAAACCCCACATCCACACACATGGTTTTGTACTCACACTCGCTGTATTGTTGCAGCTGGGAAAACTCCGCCGGGCTCAGACACACCCAGCTCCCGTCTCCCATACTGCCTGAAGCCAGGGGCGGGGCACTGTGTCTGGGAGTGTGTCGGTCCACGAGTGCCGCTCGGGGGATTGATGGTTATCCTTGGGTCGAGTTGTGTAATAAGACTGAGGCGAAGAGGTTTTGGGATGTCATCTCGGCCTCTGTGCAACGAGCACCTTGCGAGCACACGGGAGGCGGGAAGTCGAAGATGATAAAGTGTGTGTTGCTTTTTAAACGTACTGAGTGTTGTTGAGATGGTCCAGATATTGAATTTGTCACTTTCAATGTCAAGAAAAATAAGATTTTAGTCTGCAAGTAGATATGGGAGCCGGTAAATGTGTTGCAGCTCCCAGCGCGCCCCGTGGCAGGGAGGGTAATGGATAGCGAGGTGTGTATGGCGACTGTCTGCCACAGTAACTAGCGACTCCTCTGGACTCGGAGATGGCACAATGTTACTCAGCAGGTCTGCAACAAGAAACACTCTTCTCTGACCTGTAGAGAAAGAGAGAGGGAGACCAGCAGAGGGGAGAGAAAACAGCAAAACATAAATGAAGGTGATTCTCCGCTTTGTATATGAAATATAAAAAAGCTACAGAAAAATCTGCAACATCTCAAAGTGATTGTTTAAGATAGAGAAGGAGGCAGGAGAGGGTGGTAGAGGGAGAGAGGCAGCAAGGATGAAATATGAACAATTTAAAACAGAAAGGGAGGCGAAGAGTGATGTCTGAACACTGAGGAGAAGATAAAACAGCTAGCTGAAGGAAAGGCTGCTTGTACTGTCATGCAGGAGATCGGCAAAGTTTAGTCACTGGATTGAATTTATGGTTTTTAATCTAGTGCACTACATTGTTATTGTAAATCTTTCTTTATGTCAAAATGCATCTGATAAGAGACTTGAAAACTGGAGCAATAGATCAAAGTTAGTGGAAAAGAGGGGCACCCTCCCTAAAACAGCACTTTAATTAAAAAACATACCCTCTAACCTGATAGCTGTATCAGAATCACATCAGCATTTTTGTGGTTGAAGTTGATGCGATTTCGTAGAATGCTAACAAGTGTGCCGTTAGCATGGAGACATTTTTACACTCAGCATAAAGTTCAGCATTTAACCTTAATGTAGCATTGGTTACAAGATGCTAGCATCTTGTATAAGTGTACTGTTAGCATGATGACATTATAACATGCAGCATTAACTTTTAATTAACTTTAATTGGTTGGTAACAGACGTACATTTATTTTAGTATAACTCATTATTATTTAAATTCTATATAAGTTTATAGTTAGCATGGTTACAGTATTACATTTAGTATTTCCTTTTAACTAGCATAGGTTGGTAACAGGCTAACATTTTAGTTACTTAGTAACTTAGCACTTGTAAGCACTGTAACATTTTTTAATATAACATGTTAGTATACTATATCGTTCTTAACATGCTATATAAGGTTCAGTTAGCATGGTGACATTCTAACAATCAGCATTAACTTTAATGTAGCATTGGTTGGTAACAGACTAACAATTATAGTATGTTGTATAACTAATTATTTAAAATGTGAGCTTGCTATATAAGTTTATAGATAGCATGGTTACATTCTAACATTTAGCATTTCCTTTTAACTAGCATAGGTTGGTAACAGGCTAACATTTACTTTAATATAACATGTTAGTATTTACGATGTTAGCATGCTATATAAGTGTACAATAAGCATGGTGTCATTCAAATATTCAGTATTTAACTTTAATGTAGTATAGGCTAACAATTACTTTACTATAACATGTTTGTATTTAAGATGTTAGCATATACAGCATGCTACAGTTAGCATCGTGTCATTCTAATATTCAGTATTTAACTTTATTGTAGCATTGGTTGATAACAGGTTACCAATAACCTTAGAATAACATGTTTGTATTTAGGATGTTAGCATATACAGCATGCTACAGTTAGCATGGTGTCATTCTAGTATTCAGTATTTAACTTTAATGTAGCATTGGTTGATAACAGGCTAACAATAACTTTAGTATAACATGTTCGTATTTAGGATGTTAGCATATACAGCATGCTACAGTTAGCATGGTGCAAGAGTGCAGGCAAACATGAGTAGACAGGAGAGATGGCAAATTCATAAAACTGAGTCAGAGCAATTATTATTGTGCCCTTATGTGGATAATAGCAAATAGTTGGGTGTATTTTAATTTAATTATTTAATTAATTATTATTAAATTATTATTTTTGCATAATAATAATTCTCTACAAAATAATTAAAAAAATATATAATGCCATAGTTCTATTTCCTGACATTCATAAATAGCACAGGAGTATCTCATTATTAGCATTATTAATTCTCTCCAGTTTGCTGTGTCACTTCCTGGGCCTTGGCTGTCTTCAGCACTAAAAATCACCAAAGCCACAGTCTCCATTGTGAAGGTGTATTAATATGATATGATCCAGTAAGGATCCTTGTGTTAGATATGAGAGGACTTTTGACTAATGCCAGAGTACACATAGTTCTGAGAGAGAAAAGATAAAAGCATGGGTGACTAACTCAAACTCGCCAAGGGAATAACAAAGCTTATTTTTAGAAATGGTTCTCCGCTGAAAGAAAGAACTGTTTTATTTCACTCCTCAAAGTTCAGATTAGCAAAAAAACATTGCACTTGTGTTTCCAGCCGCTGCTTTACATATGAGTCAGTTGGAGTCAACACAAACTATTTATATGCATATTTAATGCACTTATGGAAGTACTGATAATGTTTGGGTCTGTGGATTTCCTTTTTCCGATGATACAGATCGTTATACAATATTAAAATGTATTGCATGTATACATGTATTGACAGGAACAGCCAACACATTAAGCTGCATTGTTTATACCCTTCACCTAACCCTAAATTTGTACTAACAAGATGTGAATCCTTTTGACAGCAGTCAGTCTATTTTTAAATACTGCCCACCACTCCCTCAGTAGTTTGTCATGTGAGAACAGATCAGCAGGATTTGACTGCGGTCAGATTCTGTGAAAACAGTTTGCATAGAAGATGCTTAGAGAACAGAAAACGCACACCAGACTGGGATGAACTGAAACAAACCTACACAACAGAGTCTCTACTACATTTGCCTTTTAAAATAATTAAGGCTGCAATTATTCTAAATCTTTTCTTATCGTTAAAGATCCCATTAAAAGATCAAAACCAGCAATACGTTTTAAGCTGTCTCTCAATATTTTCTGACCTCCCTATCGTGTCTCCGGCGAACAGTTTAACACTGTCACACCCACCCATTGCTATTGACCTTGTGTGTATCAGCAAAAAGGAAGTGGTCCAACTGTGTTTTTATGTCTTTAAACTTCCTGGTGATGATCAGTCGGTCATCTTACTGTTAAAATACTCACATGGTATTTGTGCAACAACACGATTTCATAACAGAAGTTGTTGGAACGGCCGTTCAAAATGAATTTAATCATCCGAAGCAGTTGTTTTTAACTATAAACCTGCATCATTGTACTGGTAAGTTAGCATGAGTGATTTTCACCATAGAAACATCAAGCTAATGCGCTGCTGCACACACACAGCAAGCTAGTTCAAATGTACATAACACCTTTTAAACAACTTAAATCCAATTCAAAGTGTCAGGTGGATTTGGAGACTAATGCACACCAAAACAAATCTGAAAATTTAAATGTTAACAAAATAAAATAGAATAAAAGAAAAAAAAATTATGATAAATAACAGAAGCATTGGTAATAAATCCGTAAAATTATATAGAATATTTTCAGCTCCTATCAGATCCTCTTGAAGGATGTTCTAGCGGCTCGAAGGGAAGCGGCTAAAAGCAGCGTCACCAAATGTTTTTGTTCTGCTTTGTGGTAAAGCTACAAGAGAAGAAGCGGTGGACCTGAGGGGCCTTCTAGGCTCATAAACCACACGCATTTCTGAGAAGAAGATGAGCTAGTTAACACCCTAGGTAACTTTATTTGAGTTTAGTTCCAAACATCCTAGAAGTGTTACCTTTCAGTTGCACAGTAGATGCAGAGGTGTCTGTGTGCGTGTTTATAACTTTTATAACCATGTAAGTCTATGGCTCAGAGGCATTAGCTGAATCTGGCTGTGTCTGCAGAGGCAACACTTGTTAGTCCAATAAGATCAATTTGTTGTTGGTTTTGGTCTTTTCAGTGGATTTTAACCCATTTAACTCATTGTTCTCCTTTTTACACCACCAACAAGGCTTTAAAAGCGAGGCAGTGTTGCTTCTTTCCCCCTCTCCTCGTCGGACCACACGGCAGACGAATGCTAATGTTTAGTGATGCTAGCCTGCTAACTCAAAGGGAACAACATGAGGTCCATATGTATAACAGTGTGAGTGCCTGAGAGAGAGACAATGAGAGGAGCACGTCTCAATCAAGCGGTCGGGGGCCTCCCCTCCGTGCAGAGAGGGACTCTGTTTTGCTCACGAGGTTGCCCGGCAACTATCACGTCACGTCACCAGAGCGCACGACAAAGAGGAGCACCATGACAGAGACAAACAGAGACCGTGCATCAGGTCTGTGCATGTGTCCTCAGTGCTCCTCTGCTTTTACCACGAAACATGTTCGGGTTTTTTTATTAAACCACAGAATGACGGCTCAGTTTCTTGCAGCAATAGTTTCAGACAGTTTGGGAAATGTGCTTATTAGCTTTCTGGCCACTCTCATATCTGTATGTTAAATGTAAGGCTAAGGCTAGAAGCCGGTTAGCTTAGCTTAGAGCAAAGACAGCTATTCAGCGTCGCTAAACGGTGTGAAAACAACTATTTGCTTTATACATGTGGTTATGTGTCGCAAGGCTTACTGCCCAACTCACCACAACCCCTCCATAAAACGGCAAATACACCTTTTTACACTTTGGCTTTCATACAGATTAAACAAACGAGGTTTGAACGTGTTAATCAGTGAGCTTTAGAGAATAGTCAGACTAGTTGTTTCTTCCTGAGCTAAGCTAACTGGCTGCTGACTGTAGTTTCATATATTAAAGAACTCTAGTCAGTTAATTTCCCATCGTAATGTAGCACAGTTTTTATCCGAATTACCAGAAAATCGCCAAAAGAAAATAAGAATTCATGTGTTTCCATCCACTATAATTATGAAGGTTTAAGTTTCCTCGTCGCTTCACCGTTTTTCGTGCTTCATCTACGTCATGATGCACTTAGTTCTTTCACATTTTTGTTAAAATGTCCGTCCACAGTGGAAACGCACTTAGAAAGTGAGAGTGGTGTCGACCACTGCATCAAACTCTCTGTCACAAAGCAGAAACAAAGTTTTTCTCCAAAATACGACAGCGTGCCTTTAAGGTGTCACTCACTCCTAATGATAAGCGAGTGAAGATAGACCTGACCTACAGGACACCCGGGTGTATGGACGCCCTTCGACTCGGGTGCTTGAGTGCTGCGTCGGTGACTCACACGAGAACAAGAGAGTTATTTACACCTCCACAGCACATCAGGTTCATTAAAGCACTCCGTCTGTTCCATTAAAGAGAGCAGTCAATTAACAAAACACTAAAATAGAGAAAGATGGCTAAAAAGTATTGGATTTATTTTTGGACTATGCTTTTACTGTAGAAAAATAAATAATGTCACTGCCTTCCAAAACAACCTTTATTAGCGCTTTCTAATCCGGTGCCCCTTATCGGCCGGACAACGTAATTGGTCAATGGTTCAAAAAGATTATTAATAGTACCATTCTCTGACCAGCCAGTGATTTAATTAGGGATGTGGTTTAGGCACAAGTTAAACTAAGAAACTTGATAGCAAAGAGTTGCTTATTCACACATCCAGCAGTTAGGAAGCATTTTCATTCATTTGAAGTGGTGGTTCTGTCTGCTTGAAGAAATAAATCCAATATTCACTCTCTTTAGTTTTGTCTCCACCAGCTCCTGGGTTAAACATCTGTCTCTTTAGCAGCTCAGTGCTCCACTGTGTCCACCAGCTCGTCTCTAACTGTGTCTGTCTGCTGTTTTACAGCTGCAGTTAAACACGACACCATGAGAGCACTGAGAGTGAACCGAGAGGAGATGGTGATTATTCTCTGGAGGTTCATCACTACGAGCGACACCTTTCACATTGTTGTCACAGTGTCATTAGATTTATTGTTATGGTAAAAGTATTAATTATAGCCGCTTTAAAGTCACTCACTTTGATTATCCGACCACCTACATCCTGACCTTCTCAATAACAGACAACATGTGGTCACTCGAGCCACATGAAGACGTCCTGGTCACGGCAGACTCTGCTAAACACAAATTAAAGCTAAATAATATGTAATAAGTCCTCACCCAGATTTCTTTGACTAAACCTGAAGATGGCAGGAAGCTGAATGTGGACCATTTAAGTACCATTCAGTCTCGTCCAACACGCTGCTCCAGTCTGCACATTCACCACCACGAGGTGTTCCAAGACAGAAAGCATGTGGAGAGAGCCGCACTGCCAAATTAGGATACTGATGATGATTACAGTGATAACACTGAAGAGGAGGGAAGGTAAACAGAAACCGGAGCTCTGACATAATTATGTTCACAGAGGGAAACAAGGAGAGCGGAGGGATCGGAGGATCCAGAGTCAGTGCAGCCGCCATAACCAGAAGCTCAAAGGTCACTTTAATATAAACCTGGAAGCAAAATGCCATACAGGATGCTTCTAACTGACATTCTCCTGCAGAGTGCTGAGCAGGATGCTGCGGGCTAAGCAGACCCTCGCCACAGGAAGAGAGTGTCGAAGCCCTGATAGCAGCCGCGACGTTTTCCCCCTCAGCGTGGGCATGTCAGCTGCAGGAAGCCATAGGCCTGTGTGACCATATGATTACATGAATGCCCACAGCAGCTTCTCTGTGCCAAACATCAGTTATTTACAGCACTGAGATAATCTTCATGATCCAAGCACTTGCTAAATATAGACCTCCCGCTATAACTGGGTCGGTAGCTTACTGAACAACTCCACATACAAAAACTCAAGCCCCCAATTCACACCTGCTGGTGGCTCCTGCAGAAACACTGCATTGGTCGGTTTTGTTGGCTCAAATTTATTGGCAGTGCTTTTGGTGCAAGTTCTGCAGTTGTTTCTTTTCTTCACAAGAGTAAAACTGTTGGATTATATCAAATCTGCAGTGACACGCGGGCTCACTTCAGAGCAGGCCGTTAGGCTTCAATCATGGCTGTGAAACCAATTTTATATGGAAATGTTTATAATAGGAAGGCACACTTAACCCAATTCACACCCATAACAGAAAGAGCTGCCATTTCACAGCCTTTCAATACCGACAGGGAGGTGTAAGGTTGAGTCATCTGAAATATAGTGAACTCTGAACATTTACCAGCAGTCTGGCAAAGGACTCGAGCACGCTAATTGTGTCATGGGAATAAACACGCCTGAGTGTTCATAACAACACACACACACAAACAAAGCGCACTCTCCGAGCACTCAACCGCTACAACTTCAACCCCCTGAGGAGTGTGTTTGTCAGCCAAACGTTTCCGTTAACGTGCACTGAAACCACACACTTCTGTACACGGTTCCTGACTTTAAACAGATTGCACACCTGCAGCAGCTCGTGTCTGCTTTGGGTTGGATTTGCGTTTTTCCTGTGTGGAGGTGTGTTCCTGTGTGTGCATGTAATCCACATCTTTGTCATCGTCATCATCATCATCATAATTGCCTTCTGCACATTCAGATCTTTCTATAGAATAAGGAAATCAAGCCGCTCAAGTGCGCGTGGGCCGAGGTTTCACCCTTCAGTGTTAGTCACCGGAGCCTATGGCGGGTTCCCTCTGCTTTGTTCTGGCCTATTAGTGCCTGTAATGGCTCGTTAGGCTCTTTGTAGCGGCCGGGGGTGCTTAAGAAAATGCTCACAGTCCTTGAACAATAAATAAAGGCCATTAAGAAGAACAGACATGACATGAGGAAATGCCAGTGACATTAAACCACTGCCAAGTAAACGTGATTCAGCACCACGCACTGAACCCTCAACTCACCTCTCGCTGTTGGTGACAAGGTGTAGAAGAGTGTGACGACTGGAAAGCATGTTACCTGGACGCAGAGGGAGGATAATATTGCACACTGTATGTATTTCAAAGACCTGGACTGGGTTGCACCAGCTATGTGCAAATTCATTTGTAGCCCAGTAACGTAATTTCGAACTTAGGTTACATTTGAAGGGTTGCACCAGCTGAACTTAAACCTTACACCTAGCTGAGTAAAGTCCTGATGAGGAGGATATTATATTACGCTGTGTTTCACCACTCAGTGTTACTGTTGTTATTTTGAAGTAGCTGTATATTACAGTACTGTCGGACCACATCTTTATATTTGGACAACAACATCATGTCATCATCGTTTTGGGGCTTCCAGTGTCATCAGTGGATCTCCGGATAACAGATAGTTTTCTCGTGCCTTAATAAAGATCTGAACTGAACCAGTGGAGCTTCCTGTTGACAAAGAAGCAACTGGTGAATTCAATCAGTGGTGCCACATGGCTGCATGCACCATCCCCTGGGCCAACAGAGGGAATTAGCAGTGACAATGACCACAGTACAGTCGAGCTGGCCTTTCCAAATCCCAGGGCATTTGCTCAGAGACAATCATTTAGTCCCAGAACTAAAACGCTCCTCGGACAGTAGAAAACATCTCTGATGAAATGGCTTTGTGATGTTTTGCTCAGGATTGAGTCTCCTCATGTATGAGGCTTTTAGTTGGGGGGGCATCAAAGGTCAGGGGGGAGGTGCCACATAACTCAAGGACACATTTTGTGGCTAACGTTGGTGTACAGCAGGAACTGAGCCGGGGGCACGGTTAACCTGAGGGGCTGTAGACCGAGCTTCATCTTTACCCATAAAAGGAGCTGCTGATCATGTGTCAAGACCCACAAACTGTACACAAGATCTCACACACACACACACACACGCTCCTGCTGACTCTTGTCCCAGACCATCTTCACCTCGCGCCCCCGTTATCAGAACTCACTGTTTCCACTCAGCCCCTTTAGTTTTTATAAAAACAGAATCTTCTCTGCGATTGTTCTTTTCATCTCTTTTCATCTGCCTGCAGCAGGTGTACATCGCCAGGGTTAAAAAGAAATGTGTGATGATCCACTGGAGCCGACACGTACAGCACGCCGAGCCGAGCCGACCCCGGGCTTGGAAATGGTGTTGTAGCTGACACTCGCAACTATCTGAGGACGCCGTGGATTGATGTGTGATTAGCTCTGCTGCAGCCTAGGCTCACATAGGGCCTTTCTGTTCTCCAACCTACTGGGGATGGAGCCTCACAAATACCAGCAGTATTTATGGAAGGCCTGGGTGTCATGGCAACTGGGGGATTGTGTGTAAAACGCAGAGGGGAGTGGAAAAGGCCAAGCTGTACACAACAAGTGATTGCACTGTATTTAAAGGGGAGGTGCCGACCAATTTGGGAAAAAAAACAGATTCACATGCTCTTTTTTTCGGCTTGTGATGGTTCAGTGAATGTGAAAATGAAACGTGAATGTGTGAAATCTAAACAACTCTTTTCCACAGCCCGAACACACCAAACTTTCCTCTGCCAGAAGAACATGCAGCAGAACACTGTGGTACTTTAAACCTCCGGACACGTTTCAAGACAAATCAAAACACTTTAATCTGATCCACTTCTTCTCCCTCAATGGCAAATACCACAATTTATGTTACAAAGGTTTTACTGCAGGACCACCCTCATCTTCCACAGTGTGTCAATCTCTGCAGGTCACTCTGCACAGTGAAGGTCAAACACCCGAGTGAAGTAACTGTAAGAACAGCGTATGTCAGATGCCGTCGACCTGCCGGGGACTGCAGACCAAAAATGAGCTTTGTGGCTAAATCAGTTCATTTTCCCTTCTTAAGAATAAACATATTAAAATTTAGGCCTTAAGGATCTTTAACTACAGTACATGTACAGTATGTTCTGTATCTGTAGGTGTGGGTATCATTTAGATTTTAATAAATGTCTGCTTCAGCTCTTGTCGACTCTATCTGCTCGTTTTATATATTTGAGAAACTATATCTTGAAGTCTCCTACTGTATCTACTGTCATCTCCCACCAATCAGACAACAGGCAGCAAACTCACACGTGATGCAAAACACAAACACTTCAGGATGCTTTAAATAAAGCGACTGTCGAACAACATGTGCAACCACGCATGTTTTCAGAGGTGCTAAAGTGAGGCAGGGTTCGAACTTCACACACAAACGTGTTGCTGTTTTTAACTGGGAAGCAGCTACAGCCTCAGTGACAGAGACGGCAAACTCTCCAGTGCATAAAACACCATCAGCACATCTACTGTAACGATCCCATGAATCTGGGACCTACATTTCCTTGGAAACTGTCAAATCAATCAAATATCAATCAAAGTGAAAGGTCAAATCAATCCATATTTTATGGGGCCCTCTTGCTGCTCTAGTAATAAATCTGGCCAGTAAAGACAGATCATATAATGTGACTGCAGGTCTGTTGTCATGAGACAAACAGGAGCGCTGCAGCAGGTTTGGTGTGCACAATATATTCAATTAGGGAGGTTCGGCCCACTGAGTGCCCTTTATTCAGAACCCATAGTGGCCCAAATTGAACCCATTACTTAAAAATAGTGTTTTATGCTTTCTTGGGGGGCACAGACCTACTAACATTTCTATTAGTTTGCCAGAAAGCCAAATTTAACCGTCCTCCCAGAGCTTTCTGCTGGCTCGTGTTAGCTTCTTGTTTTCTTGTTAGTGTCTCGTTACTGCAGAAAAGGACGGGACAGAGTCACTTAGGAAAACTGCATGTGGTCACCAAATGTCACTAAATAAAAGTAATAAAACAAGAAGAAATGCTCACGGCCGTCTTCTTAACGTGGTCCTAAAACATCACACAGCAGTCGTTAATGATGCTGATTCTGTTTGTGCTGTAATAGAATTAAAAAAGAAGACCAGCAGGAAATAAGATGTCACGATGCAGGATTACTTTTATTTATTTATTTACTTATTATTGGTTACTTAGCAGACGTGGAAATTACAAAATGCTGTGTTGATTTAAATACTTTTGCACCAGTGTCACTATGTTGTTGTTCAATATACTTAAAGCGGCTTTAATCTGTATTTTATAATGACAATGTGAAAACATGTGAGGCCGAAAGCTCCTGATTCAGTGACAGTGATGACTCATGACACTCAGATCAGCTTCAGGACTTGGTGTCGAAGATCCAAAACACCTCTTTGATTTGATGTCTAGTGATTTACAGTGTTTTTATTTAAATGTTTCTTTTTCGTAAATGAGACGCAGCATTTCTAAGATGTTAAATACGTTTTAAATAAAATAAATAAACCCGGCGTCGGTGTCGTATAACCAGCGTTGTCTTCCATTCGGGTCAGTACGTAAATGAAAAGAATCAGTTAGAGTGGGCCTGTGCATGCACTCGTCCTAATCACACAGATCCATGTTCAGACAGGCGATGGTTCACCTCTTAATCCATGTGATGAATTACTGTCTGATCACCATCAGGAGGCTTTTCACCACCCTCCTGGTGAAGATGGTGAGGCCGCTCACACATACATGCAGTGTACACACAGGTGCTTATATTCTTTCTTTGATCCTCATCCTCTTCCCTTCACCCTCTCTCTCTCTTCCTCCTCCTCCCTGTTCACTTTCTGCCTCTCTCGCTCTCTCCGTGCTCGCTCATGTGTTCTCACAGACGAGAGGATCCCTAATGTTTATCACCGACCGAGTGGATGCTGTCAAGGAATAAATAACCATTGCATTTGGAGATTGCTTGATGAGATGTAATTAGGCGTGCCGGCTGCAGATTAATCACGGGAAGTCTGCCGTCTCATGCTACAGCATCGCTCTCAGGGAGGCAGCCTGGGATTAGAAGGGAGTGACATTAAAATGTGCAACATATACTCGAAAACCAATACTGTTTAATTAGAGACTAAATATAAAGTGGTGGCATTAGAATTATAGTTGCCAACGAACATCACAGCCCATCAGTGTGACACCTCTCCTTTCTCAGGAGTAAGGACAGCACAAGGTTAAAACAGTCTGACATGTACACACACGACTTCTGTTCATTGAATGCATCCTGGGTGAGATGTGAGGAACAGTACCTGATTGTTAGAGATGTTTTTGCAACTCCCTAACAAAAGGTCACCCTTCTGGTGAAACATGTCGGGGAATATGTTCAGTTGAAACAATGACCTGAGCCTGAGAGGTGACGCGGGACTTACAGGCTGTCCCAGACATTTAGTTGTATTTCTTTTAAATCCATCTTCACAAACACGAATCACACCCAGTGTTGTTCCAACCTTCTCAACTACAAGTCAACCCGTTTATTGCAGATCACCTCACCACAAAGCCTGATCGGCGTGCCAGCATCACATCCAGTAAACTAAAACTAAAAATGTCAAAGTTGGGGAGTGAGAAAAGGTTAAGGACACACAACTGGGCAAGCAAAGGAAGGGGACTTCTGCAAGAAACAAGGAGCCAGATGTGTCAAAACAGAAATAATAAAGTGCTGAAGAACATAGAGACGAGGGCAGACACATCACACCACACTGATTTAAAAAGCAACCCTGCAAGATCATCGACGTGGAAGCAACAGAGCGAGACACAGTAAGTCTTCCCTACCTCTGGCCAACGCTGCTCCCACTGTACATCCCTGTTTGGTCGCTCAGCAGAGAGCCAGCTCGTCAGTCCGCGGGCTCCAGGATGTGGAGTCGTGGCCGGGGCTGGACGGGTGTCTGGTTCCCAGCAGCAGCAGCAGCCG
Source organism: Nannoperca australis (assembly GCA_036023655.1). NCBI lineage: Eukaryota > Metazoa > Chordata > Actinopteri > Centrarchiformes > Percichthyidae > Nannoperca > Nannoperca australis. The sequence goes on along the minus strand of JAVQJD010025592.1, from coordinate 6,915 downwards.
ATCGTCCACTCTGCTCACACAAACACGCGGCTACATGCAGCACGACAGCAGCAACATCCCTCACATCCACCCTGAATTCATTAAGCCTTTTCTTTCTCCCTCTGCTGCCCTCCCTCTCCCTCTCTCTTCTGCCTCTCTCTGTCTCTCTGATTCTCATGTGCGCATGGTTAATGCTCTCTCTCTCTCTCTCTCTCTCTCTCTCTGTGTGTTTCTCCTTCCCCCTTTGTTCAGCTTCCTCTCTCGCTCTCTTCCCTCTTTCTGTCTGATTGATCATCAGCTGTGAATGAGTCTTCTTTTCCTCCTCTCTCCTTCTGTAGGCTTAAATCTGTCCACACACTCTATATCTTTATATATTTTTACCTTTAAAGATTTTAAATGTTTTTCAGAACAGAAGCTCAACTAGGAGGAACTTCAACACTGGTGACTGAGGCACAACATGATTTACTGAGAGCAGTTGTTTATTTAGTGGCTCTATAGCAATATATATATATATATATATATATTTGTTCTTTTATTTTTCTATTTCACTTGATTTGAGCTGCACTAGTTACCGTTTTTAATTCTTTAATATTTAGTATCTCGTCTGAACCTTTAAATTGTTAATATTACTCTGTGTTTGTGAAGCAATAAATGTTTCACTAGCTATGACCTCAGTGCTGATATAATTAAATTAAAACCAAGATGACTGCGTCAATAAAAACCTGAACATCATAGGAACCATAACTGTAGGGCAGGTGTACAGGTGTACAAAATAAAGGGGACACTCCTGGTTGAGTCCTTGAGTCAGTGTGGGTTCGACTGCTGGATACCAGCTTACAAGTCTAGTCGTTGCTTTATTGGCATCCCTTTAATTATTATAGTGTTTCCAATGCAGGTTGTACAAGCAATGTTTAACACTTGTGAATGTAACGAGGAAGAAAGACAACAAATAATCAAAAAACTGCAGCCTGTAGACATAAGAATTACCTTCTTTACCAAAACCAAAACCAAAAAGTAAGATTTTGACTCTCAGACCGAAACATAGTTCAACATTTACTCACTTACAAAAGAAACTGTGTGAGAGCTCATAAAACTGTACGAGCTCCCTCAAACTCTGCCTCGTCATTCAAGATTTGATCTCCTCTCCTCTTCAGTACTGTTCTCACATCACATTATCTCTCTCCCTCACCCTCTCTTTCTCCCTCACACCCACCCACCCACACACACACACACACACACACACACACAGAGTACACCCTGCACAGTGTGTCACAGGACTCTAAAGGTGTCACTGAAATGTGTCGGCCTGTTGTTGTGCTGCTGGCTATCTCTGTACTGAAGTCACTGATGAATAAAACCAGCAGCGTCCATCTATCTGTCCTCCCTCCCTCTCATACTGAAAACACACACACACACACACACACACACACCGGTTATCTCTTTTCTTTCTCCTTCACACATGCATGTGGCGTGTTGCATCGCTTCCTGCTGCTGCATGTGAGCTCAAAGAGGCTGATCCCCAGAGAAACCAGCAGCATGCATTATTTTCTCTTCTCTCTCTCCTCGTTCTCACATTTCCATCTTCCTGCCGCCTGGATGTTACACTGAGCCAGTGTCAATTTCAGGCGAATAAAATAAAACGTTTGCTTCTTCTTGTTCATTTGCAACAGCAGAGAGAAGAAGCATCGAGCAGAGGTCGTAGATGGGGGCACTCGTAATGATGGGAACTTGTCCGGGTAGGGCAACACTAAATAAATAAATAAAAACCCCACAGGGCACAAACTAATCTTAAAAGGGAAACTGGCTCTCCTGCTGCCTTGGTTCTACTAAGTAGCCCAGAGGAATGTGATTGTGTTGGAGGAGAAAAACACGAGTCGCTCCAAGTTTCTACCACTCCTCAAAGTATGTCTGACATTCACTGATAACTTTCACGCACTGGTTGGTGGTCTTAGAGGAGGGGAGCAGGGCCTGTTGAATGTCAGGGATGATGACGTAACTGCAAAGGTCACGTGGCGGTTATAAAGTCACATCCTGCTTATTGAAACTTGAAATTCAGCCGTGACAGAGAGAAGGGGGCTTAAACTGTGGTGGCAAAAACAAATGGCCTCCAGATTAATTTGAGCAGCAGACAAACGGGATAAAAATAGCACCATGCTGCCTCTTTTGTGATCCAAAGCAGATTGTTTTCATCTGGTTTGCTGACATCCCCATTACATACCAGCTCGGAATAACTTAATTACAAGTCTCCTTAAAAAGATCTTGTAAAGGATTTTGTTTTCATGTCTCCCAGAAATCTATACTTTATATACTAATTATATACTTATTTGCTGCCTGGATCCTTTTTCTCTGAGAATTTTATTTTTCCAGAATAGGATGTGCTACGTTTTTGTGGCGCATGCAAGGTTAGGGCTTTGACAACAGAGCATTTGTGCTTAGATTCGGGCAACAAAAGCGCTCTGGTTAAACCTGCACTAACTGATTATTTTGGCCCCATTCAGCTTTTTCAGCCAAACCTATTCATGCACATTAGAGGAGTCACTGAGCAACACCATCATTCTGTGGGAGTCGTGTCTGTGTCACCTAAATGAATGTAAGTCCAATGTTCACTCTCTGTTAGCTCGGGTTTTGGTCTCCACCAGCTCCTGAGGGAAATATCTGGCTGTTTTGCTGCTAAATGCTGCACTGTGTTCAGCAGCTAGTCTCTAACTGTGTCTGACAAACTACAAGAGCGGTGAGAGTGAACCAGAACAGTAAAGTTGTAGGTGAACAATGATTCTTTTTATCACTTTAAAGCTCCATTAAGCCGAGAGGAGCTGCAGAATCTGGTGATTATTCTCTGCAGGTTCACCTCGAACATTGTGTTCACATTGTGATTTGATACATTTTACTATAAAGTTATACCTCATTTGTTACCACTGGACAGAGCCACGCTAGCTGTTTCCCCCCGTTTCCAGTCTTTGTTCTAAGCTAAGCTAAGCTAACTGGCTGCTTGATGTAGTTTCACATTTACCGTACAGACGTAAGAGCGTTATCAATCTTCTCATCTAACTCTCGGCAAGAAACCAGAGTATATCCCAGAATGTCAAACTAAACCTTTTACCAAGACTAAATATATGTTTTTTAAAGTGGATACTGTGGGAAAAACAAATGAAATATGTTGGTGGAATTTGCTGTTGTGTATTAGTAGTATATAAAGTAGTATATAGTTTGATTATTATTGAGACGATTTTGACTCACGCATCCAAAACTAAATACGTCTTTACTGTAGAACCTCATCATCTCTTAGCGAAACGAGAAAAGGAAAGAAAATCTGAACCTAGAAGAAACCTCCTCTACAGTTTCCCTGATGTACTTTCTTTCTCCATTCATCAAACCTGAAGTGTGTGGGCGCGGCATGTGGGCTCGGACACAGGTGGCTTTTAACCGTCCAAGTGACAAGATGAGAGGACATCGGGTTGGTTTCATCACAGGGAGAAACAGCAGTTGCAACATCAAAAGAGTGATGTAGTAGGAACACGGTGAGAGTTCAAGAGTGGTTTGTCTGAGCGTCACAAGTCAGACAGTTTCATGTGACACCTGCTACGAAGGAGAGGAAAAAAAACAGTGGAAGATGTATTTACTGCTACAAACGGGCTCTTTGATTGGCCTCTGGAGATCCTCTGTGACTGTAGCAGAGGTAGAGAGGGCTCCACACGGGTCTGCACCACAACCTGATGTCACTTCCTCCAAACTAAACACTTTATTTTAAACACGTCACAACCACACAGTTTCACCATCAGTATTTTTACAGTTTGAGTGGTGGACAATTATATACATGGAAAAAAACAGTTTGCACAGATCTCACCCCCATGGATACGTCGTTGACTACACACCACCCACGCAGGCAGTGTCACACACACATGCACACACACACACGCACACACACACACACACACAAGCAATAAGAATCAACATCACTACAGCAAAACAGGAAGTGGGAGATTGTAATAAAATGGACCAAAGACAGATGCAGTGGCTTGAAGAGTGCCATGCAGTTGCACGAGCAGTGAAGAGGAACAACAACAAGCCAACAACACTTAAAAGCTTTTCCATTCCACTGGCTCTCGAGCTCGTTGGCTGTTTTTCAGTCAGTAACTTATATTTATTTTTTCCATCCTCGATCGCACCTGGAAAATAATAGCAGTGGTAGTCATTCAGGTCCCCGTCCGTCCAGCCTTCTCATCGGAGCTCCATTCATCTGCATCAACACCTTCCCCCACAACGTATGAATCAAAGAGTTCACAAAAATCCATCTCCAGAGCCATTAGTAACATTTGTGCACATTTCATAATGGACCGCACTTGCGGCTGGTAAGTGGCTGACAACTCAATTACTGAAAAGAGTGGGTTGGTTTTTTTTTGTGCGGTGGCCTTGACACCACAAGCATTCATTCCTCCATCAGCTGGCAGTCATTTCTGAAATGGCACACAGGGAGGGTTATTTTATGAGCTTCAGACAAAAGCGTCCTGCTTTCAGGATTTTTACAGAGTAGTTACAGTAGATGCAACCTTTGAGTCCAGAATTAAACACTCAACAAAAAAACAAAAAAGGAAGAACAACAACAAAACTGCACATGAAAGTTGTTATATACTAAACAGTCCTTCCAAGTGCTTGTCGTTTAACTCTTTGGAAATACAAAGAAAAGAGACACTGTTGAATCTGTTTACAGTGCAGCCAAACAAACTTACATTGATTTAATAAAGAAAGAAGTCAGTCAGTTACAACTGCAATGTGATTTAATTTTTTTAAACTGTCCTGTAGCTGCATCACCATGTTGTTTCGCCAGCTGAATGTTTGTAACGTTAACTAGAAGCAGTAGGATGGTCCGTTAGCATTAGCAGTAACTTTAAATATGATGGTTTGTTAGCGTTAGCAGTAACTTTAAATATGATGGTTTGTTAGCGTTAGCAGTAATTTTAAATATGAGGGTCCGTTAGCATTAGCAGTATCTTAAAGTTGGATGTTCTTATTCTGAATTTCTTTCATGAGTCTTTCTGGAAAAATATAAGAGTTTTCCTGGTGTTTACTTTCCATATTCTGAGACAGATCCACATCCATGTTAGAAACTGGAACATCTGGGAGTTTATCAAAGTTAAACACCTATTACTTTGTGAGCTCAGAGAAAACTACAGCTGCCATGAATATTGTGAATGTAATCTAGATGTCTGAGCTAGCCGCGGCCCGTCCACTCAACCACGGACTTCAGACAAACATTTACAGGCAGGAAGTCAAGGGTTCATTGGTAATGGTGTTTGTTAAAGGCAGCTAAAAAACAATACATTAAAAAATATATTAAATCAACAATGATTTTAGATGGTTTTCATAAAAGCTACCATCCTTTTTTAAACATACCAAGTGAGCCACACGACATACTGGTGAGAAAGACTGGACTTTTAATTATCAGCATAGTTACAAATGTCAAAGGGATTTTAAATGAGGTTTTCTAACTTCTGAAACAGAACCCAGAAGATCCGGTTTAACTTGAGCTGAATGTAAACACATTACATGTCTCTTGCCTTTATAGCTTTAAAGGGACAACAATCGTGAAGACATGAGAGTCTCTTCGCTTGCAGTAATGTATGGAGCCAGCTACATCACAGCCAGCCAATAATGGGATTTATATTTGGAATATTAAGCAGCCTGGACTTCCTCTGGAGAAAAGAGGCATTAGGATGAGTTAATGTTATCACTCTGAGCTCCTACTGTGCGCAATGCAATATCTGGTTTTTGATACGCAGAGAAAGACATTTACTGGATTGATGAAAAGCCAGTCTAATAATTATTTCCAATATTGCTGGAAAACACAGCACAGCCTCTAAAGCATCTTGAAGTGAAGTCAACATTAGCAGAGACAAGCAGAACTCCCCATTTCAAATGCACTCTGGGGCACAGTTCTTTATTCATTAACTAACAAACAAGCTCTGTCAGTGCAGAGGGATGGAGCTGTCTGTCTTTAGCTGCTTCGGGAACAAACATTTTCCTCAGCTGTTAATTCTATGCACAGGCTTGACACTGGTGACCAGAAGGGGATAAAGTGAATCACTGAGGATCAATTTATTGATCAACTTCACCTTATGTAAGACGTGACATTTGCTAGTCCAATTATATCAAGACGTATTATTTCCTGCCGTCCAGGAGGACGACGTAAAGTAACTGTTGACGTGGACTTCAGCTGACAGATTTTTGTTGCACAGGACTTATTTTAAATAATGTCTCTCAGTTCCGAGATCTCATCATTTAACTTGGTGAATACGATGTTATAACGGAAAGAAACAATGGCCAGAACTACATAAATACAATCCCAGTTGTAATAAACTAGAATTATACTTAATACAACCATATAACCTCCTAACTCTGCACAACATCTTCTCGTTTGTTGACTCCAGTCTCTCCTCGGGCTGGTTCCTACTGGTACTACGACTACCAAAATGTAGAAATCATGTTCAGGTAGAGTCGCGTTGCTTCCTGTTCAGTGCTGGAAGCAGGCGGTGAACATTCATGAAGCCTAGCTAACTATACTAGACGGTATGGAGGCATTTCCATTTGTTTCAGCTTATGTATACTGTGTCGGGCTCTGAGTTCAAAAACAAGTTCGGTTCAGGCTCGGCTGCTACTCTCTCGGACTCGCATGTGGCCCGAGCCGGACTCTTACTGGTACATCAGAATCAGAATCAGAAATACTTTATTAATCCCAGAAGGGAAATTGCTTTTTGATACAGTTACAATGCTCGATAAAGTTATTGAAAAAAGAATAATAAACAGTAGAAAATAGAGGGTTTAGAGGTGTAAAGGGAGGGTCCGAATATGGTTGGACCAGGGGCCGGAGCTGCTCCAGGACGAGTCTTTCCAGGGCCTTCATGATGTGGGAGGTCAGTGCCACAGGTCTGTAGTCCTTGG